>JAWQEG010006681.1:40000-47888 GCA_033782935.1 Petrolisthes cinctipes | reverse complement strand
GGGGGTGTGGTGGGGGGCGGGGGGAGTTGGCACTGCTGGGGAGGCTGGGGGGGATCGGACAGCAGCAGCAGCAACAGCAGGAGCAGGAGGAAGGCAGTGAGAGAGAACCAACACCACCACCACCTCCTCCACTACTGACGAAGGAGGTGTAGGAGGAGGGGGAGGACACGAGGGCACCGGTGTGGATAAAACTGTAGGAGGTTGGCTAAGGGCGTTGGGTCTTCCACAGTATGAAGATGTCTTTGTGGCTCATGGCTACGACGATACAAACTTCATGGTACGTAATGATAATAATGATAACAATAATAATAATAAAAACAATAATAATAATAATGATAATAAAAATAATAATAATAATAACAATGATAATATTAATAATAATAATAATAATAATAAAAAACAAGAACAATAATAATAATAATTATAATAAAAATAATAATAATAGTAACAATGATAATATTAATAACAATAATAATAATAAAAACAATAATAATAATAATAATAATAATAATAATAATAATAATAATAATAATAGTAAACAATGATAATAATAATAATAATAGTAATAATTGAAAGTTATTTATTTCACTTGATACATATATTATCCCATTTTGTCTTTGGCTTACAATAGTTACGATAAAAATACAAAGCCTTTAGGAGATTACTTAAGAAAATAAACGAGAGTGGGTATAGAAGGGTAGGAAAGTACGTGAGTATAATTAATCACCCGTGTTTATGTGTGTGTGTGTCTGTGTGTGTCTGTGTGTGTGTGTGTGTGTGTGTGTCTGTGTTTCTGTGTGTGTGTGTGTGTGTGTCTGTGTGTGTTTGTGTGGTGTGTGTGTGTGTGTGTGGTCTGTCTGTCTGTCTGTCTGTCTGTGTGTGTTTGTCTGTGTGTGTGTGTGTGTGTGTGTCTGTGTGTCTGTGTTTGTCTGCCTGTGTGTGTGTGTGTGTGTGTGAAAACAGAACGGCGGCATCCTGGAGGCGGGCGACTTGAGGGACCTGGCATTACACAAACTGACGCAGCAGCAGACGGTGTTGGAAGCCGTGTCGCGCCTCCCCATCACACGCTTCCCCAGGACCTCCCAGACACCGTGGAGGCGTGGGTAGAATCCATACGCCTGCCCCAGTACACGCAAAACTTCCACAAGAACGGCTTCGGTGACATGGAACGGGTGCGGAAAGTGTGGGAGATTGAGTTGACCACGGTTTTGGAGATTACGAGGCCTGGACACCGTAAGAGGATATTGGCTTCACTCGGGGATAGGCCTCTTGAACCTCAGCTGCCCCCTGCACTCAACCCACACGACCTTAGCTTAGAACTGTCCAAACTGGTGAGTGACTGACTGACTGACTGACTGAGTGTTGTGGTCCTAGGGGGGGGGGGGGGCGTCTCTTTTGTTTTGGTGTGTGTGTGTGTGTGTGTTTGGTCTCTGTCTCTATTTATCTCTCTATCCGTCTTTCCGTCTCTTTTGTTTTTGTGTGTGTGTGTTTGGTCTCTGTCTCTATTTATCTCTCTATCCGTCTTTCCGTTTATCTGTCAATTTATCTAGTTGTTAAAATTTGCCACCAGTATTTGAGGCACTTGAAAAAATAATCTATATAATATTCTATAAAATTTCTTCAATAAACCAATTATTTTTTAACCTGTGACATGAATCAGTCAACCAACCAAGCAACTCACTCACTCACTCTCTCCCCCTCCCTCTCCCCATCACACACACACACACACACACACACACACACACGAACAGAACTCGGATATTTCCCAGTTAAAAGAGCAGCTGTTCAATGACCTCCCGTCCTCTACAAGCCGGGAGCGTCCGACCCCCTGAGACAGCCACCAACACCAGTCGTCGCTTCGGGTACTAAAAACGCAGCGCCCCTCAACCCCCTGCAAAGTGAGTTGTTGTTGTATTTCGTTGTTGTTGTTGTTATACTTGTACCCCCCCCTCCCCCCCCCTCCCCCCTCCCCCCCTCCCCCCCTTCATTAAAGACCCCCCCCACCCCCCTATCATCATCTTCCCAACCCCAACCCCCCCATTATCTTCCCCGATCATCTACCTCTACACTATCCTCAATCTCTATCATCTACCCCCTACCCTCTCCTAACCCATATCATCTTTTCCCGACCCCTATCATCTTCCCCGACCCCTATCATCTTCCCCAACCCCTATCATCTTCCCCGACCCCTATCATCTTCCCCAACCCCTATCATCTTCCCCGACCACTATGCTCAACCCCTATCATCTTTCCCGACCCCCATCCTCAACCCCTATCATCTACCCCCTACCCCAACCCCTATCATCTACCCCTCCCCATCCTCAACCCCTATCATCTACCCCTACACAACCCCTATCATCTACCCCACCCCCATCCTCAACCCCTATCATCTACCCCCTCCCCATCTTCAACCCCTATCATCTACCCCTCCCCATCCTCAACCCCTATCATCTACCCCCTCCCCATCCTCAACCCCCTATCATCTACCCCCCTCCCCTACCACAACCCCTATCATCTACCCCCTCCCCATCCTCAACCCCTATCAATCTACCCCCTCCCCATCCTCAACCCCTGTCATCTACCCCTATCATCTACCCCCACCCCATCCTCAACCCCTATCATCTACCCCCTCCCCATCCTCAACCCCTATCATCTACCCCCTACCACAACCCCTATCATCTACCCCCTACCCCATCCTCAACCCCTATCATCTACCCCTGCCCCTATCATCTTCCCCAACCCCTATCATCTACCCCCTTCCCATCCTCAACCCCTATAATCTACCCTTATCATCTACCCCCCTACCTCAACCCCTATCATCTACCCTTATCATCTACCCCTACCTCTATCCGTGTGTATAAGTGTGTTTGAGTTTACGTACTTAGGCGTGTGTGTGTGTGTGTGTGTGTGTGTGTGTGTGTGTGTGTGTGTGTGTGTGTGTGTGTGTGTGTGTGTACCTGTGTTTGAATTTACGGTACATACGTGTGTATATGTGTGTTTTCCTAACAGGGACGGCACGTGAGAGTAGTTTGTTTACCCATGTATGTATGTGTACGTGTACGTGTGTGTGTGTGTGCGTGCGTGTGTATATTCCTAAGAGGGACAGTACGTGAGAGTAAGTAATATTTATCCTTGTACGTATGTGTGTGTCCATGTCTGTGTGTGTGTGTGTGTGTGTATTCCTAAGAGGGACAGTATGTGAGAGTAAGGTAGTGTATATACTCGTGTGTGTATGCATGTGTGCGTGTGTGTATTCCTAAACAGTAAGTAAGGTAGTATATTTACCCATATATATATATATATATACTGTACGTATGTATGTGTGTGTAATCCCGTGCAGGCGCCGCGAGCACAACCGAGCCTGGACGTACCGGGGAACAGATCACCTGAGTAACGTACCCCATCTCCGTGACCCCTCCCACCTCACCAACCTCTCCATACGTGACCCTTCCCAGCTGGTAGTAGGGGCTCCCAACACGACCCCATCCAACTGGAGACACCACCCCAACACACTCGTCACAGCCAGTGTTCAATATGTGGCTCAGGTTAGTCTACAGTATAGTTTATAAAGATTAGATATTTGTTAAACCGTTTACAGTACACCTTATTATTAATATTACATAGTTCCTTTATATATTTAATAAGTCTCTGTTAAACCGTTTACAGTACAGTTTATAATATTACAGTACAGCTTATAATATTTATATAGTCTCTTGTTAAACCGTTTACAGTACAGTTTATTATATTACAGTACAGCTTATAATATTAATTTTATATAGTCTCTTGTTAAACCGTTTACAGTACAGTTTATAATATTTACATACTCTCTTGTTAAACCGTTTACATTAGAGTATATAATATAGTAATTACATGATCCCTTGTTAAACCGTTTACAGTATACAGTTTATAATATACATAATCTCTTGTGTTGTTGTTAAACCGTTTACTGTACAGATTATAATATTTTACATAGCTCCTTGTTAAAAATATATTAATAGTTTGGTATCTTTTTTTATCGGGTTTATAATGTGTGTTTGTGTGTTGTTAAACCATTTACAGTACAGCTTATAATATTTACATAGTCTCCTGTTTAAACCGTTTACATACACCATTAGCGGTATCTTGATAGATGCAATGTGACAGCTACAAGTAACCTTAACCTCTCTCTCTCTCTCTCTCTCTCTGTCTCTCTCTCTCTCTCTCTCTCCTCTCTCTGGTCTCTGTCCTCTCTCTGTCTCTGTCTCTGTCTCTGTCTCTCTCTCTGTCTCTCTCTCTCTCTCTCTGTCTCTGTCTCTGTCTCTGTCTCTCTCTCTCTCTCTCTCTCTCTCTTCTCTCTCTCTCTCTCTCTCTCTCTCTCTCTCTCTCTCTCTCTCTCTCTCTCTGTCTCTCTGTCTCTCTGTCTCTCTGTCTCTCTGTCTCTCTCTCTCTCTCTCTCTCTCTTTATAAACCGATAAAAAAAATACCAAACTATCATATATTATTAACAAGGAACTATGTAAATATTATAAATTGGAGGAATCACAAGACACTCCAATGTAACAAAAGTGAATTAATTAACACCTTCAAGTCTCAACAAAACAACAAACTCAACACCATGCTTCCCTTCCCTTCCCTTCCCTCTTTTTTTTCCCTTGCCACACCCTCAGTACCACCACCACCCCCTGTCTGTCACTGAGTAAACCCCTCCTTCTTCTCTCCTCATTCCCTCCCAAAAGGTTTCGATCGATACCCTTTGTTGTTCCCAAGTTAATCATCACTGTCAGCTTATCATATGTAGTAGTAGTCCTCATTTCCTTGCCCTTATTTAATGTACACAAAACCTGTTGGTCCGACGTGTATCCTTTTATTTTTTTTCCCCTTTTCCCCACGACGGTGTATCCTCTTTTTTTTTTTCCTTTTCCCCACGATGGTGTATCTCTTTTTCTCGTGTATCTCTTTTTTCCTTTTTCCCCACGACGTGTATCCTTTTTTTCCCCTTTTCCTCTTTCCCCACGTTGATGTATCTCTTTTTTTTTCCCTTTCCCCACGACTGTGTATCTCTTTTTTTCCCTTTCCCCACGACGTGTATCTCTGGTCCTCCTTTTCCTCACAATACCTTCCCATCCCTAAAACTGTCCTGCACCACACCTGAGTAATGTTGTCCTCCCTTCTGCCCTCCCTCACACAACACATCTTCACCCTTCCCTTCTTTAACTCCTCCACATACAGGACCTCTGTAGGTAACCCCTCTCTCCCTTCCCTCCCAACTCGTCCAGCACCTCATCTATATATTCTGCCAGCCAACAACACAGTAGCACCACCACCAATACCACCACTGAGTAAACCCCTTCTCCCTTCCCTTCCCTTCCTGGCTCCTCCACTACAGCACCTCCTTTATTTAACTTCTCTCCCTTCCCTCCTCCATACACGTCCACCACCAGCACCTCCCTCTACAATTTGACCCACCCCAGCACAACCATCACTGAGTAACCAACAAACCCCCTTCTCCCTTTCCCTCCTCTTGACTCCTTCCACAGTACCTGGGCTCGACGCACGTGAAGGAGCTACAAGGGACGGATTCCACCATGCGTTCCATCCAGAAGTTACGTAAGGCCCAGTTGGATATCGGAAAGGCCCCCAGGATAGTTCTCTCCGTCTCCTACAGGGGTGTCCGGTTCATGGATGCTGTCAACCTGGTGAGATGTTTTGTTTTGATTTGAGGATGAAGTGGGAGTGGTTTGTTGTGTGTGTGTGTGTGTGTGTGTGTGTGTGTGAAATTTGTCACCCCTACATACGAGTTGGAACATTCAGTTATTCATCCATCCATCCTTCAGTCCATCCATCAACCAATCAATCCATCTATCCATCCTTCAGTCCATCAATCAATCAACCAATCACTCAATCCCCTCTTCCTTCCTTCCCCCCCCCCCCCCTCTGCCATAGACTTTGGTTTGTGAGCAACGAGATCCGAAACATCCACTGTGCCTGTCAGGATGCCGACGACCTCTCCCACTTCGCCTACATCACCAAGGACCTCCAGACCAAAGGACACTATTGCCACGTCTTCAGGGTCCAGTCCAGGGTCAGTGTTGTTGTTTGTTGTTGTTGAGGGGGACCAGACGAGACGATAGGTTGTGTGTTTAGAGGGGAGTGGGGGTGGGTGGGAGAGAAGCTTTGTGTTGCGGTGGTTTGTGTGATAGTGTGTGTGTGTGTGATAGTGTGTGTGTGTGTGTGTGTGTGTGTGAGGCGAAGGTGGTGATTGATGTGGAGTGTGTGTGTGTGTGAGGCGAAGGTGGTGATTGATGTGGAGTGTGTGTGTGTGTGAGGCGAAGGTGGTGATTGATGTGGAGGGTGTGTGTGTGTGTGTGTGTGTGTGTGTGTGTGTGTGTGTGTGAGGCGAAGGTGGTGATTGATGTGGAGTGTGTGTGTGTGTGTGTGTGTGTGTGTGTGTGTGTGTGTGTGTGTGTGTGTGTGTGAGTGTGTGTGTGTGTGAGGCGAAGGTGGTGATTGATGTGGAGTGTGTATGTGTGTGTGTGTGGGGGGGAGGGGGGGTAACTAATGTGTAGTGGTGATGAATAGTGTTGTGTATGTCTGGGGAGTGGGGGCTGGGGGGGGGGGGCTGGGGAGGGGGGGGGGGAGTTAATTAACGTGCAGAGGTGGATAGTGATGTGAGTAAAATAAACAGATAAACAGTGAATGAAATATAACCAAACCTATCTCAACAAATAATAATAATAATAATAATAAACATCAATCTTTTTTCCCTTCCAAACACAACAACAACAACAACACTTCCAAACACAAACAATAATAACAACATCAACACTTCCAAACACAATAATAATAACAACATCAACAACACTTCCAAACACAACAATAACAACACACACACCTTTCCTTCCCTTCCCCATCCCTCCCCATCCATTACCCCTTCTTCCAAAAACAACACAACAACACTTCCAAAAACACAACACAATAACACAACAACACTTCCAAAAAACAACAACAACAACAACACTTCCAAAAACAACACAGGACCTTGCGACTGAGATCATCCTAACCCTGGGCGAGGCATTTGAGGTGGCGTACCAGCTGGCTTTGAGGGAACAACCATACACAACCTGCAACCAATCCGACGAACAGAAATTGGCAATAGGGCACACCAGGTCTAAGTCTGAGCATCTGAGGGGTACTCGCTCCCTCTCCAACGGCTCGGCTCATACCAGGTCAGTATGTGTGTGTGTGTGTGTGTGTGTTAAGTATGTGTGTGTGTGTTTGTTACGTATGTATATGTATGTGTGTGTGTGTGTTAAGTATGTATGTATGTGTGTTAGTTAAGTATGTATATGTATGTGTGTGTGTGTGTTAAGTATGTATGTATGTGTGTGTGTGTTAAGTATGTATGTATGTATGTGTGTGTGTTAAGTATGTATGTATGTATGTATGTGTGTTAAATATAAATGTATGCGTGTTAGGTCAGCATGTATGTGTGTGTTCATATGTATGTGAGTTATTTGGATATGTATGCTGTCTCCAAGTGTTTCATTATGCTCCCTCCATCAGTTTATATGCTCCCTCCATCAGGTCATATGCTCCCTCCAGTGACTTACCGCACACCTAGTTAATATATTTGATTGACATGCTCACTCCAATTGAATACTAATAATTTACAATGAAATCACTGTTAACATTAGCGACACTATACTGTACTGTAGAGAAATCCATTGTATATATCGGTCATAGTCAGTTTAGTCCATGACCCATTCTCAGAAAAACTGTCATGGTTAGTTTATAGTTTAGCCCATGACCTAAACTCAAAAACTGTTAGTGTAAGTTGAGCCCATGACCCATTCTCAGAAAAACTGTCATGGTTAGTTTAGCCCATGACCTAAACTCAAAAACTGTTAGT
>JAWQEG010006681.1:0-35000 GCA_033782935.1 Petrolisthes cinctipes | reverse complement strand
GTGTGTGTGTGTGTGTGTACTAGGTCATGTTAGTTAGATGGAAAGGTTCTGTCTGTCACTTAAAGGGGAGATTAATATTTTCTTTTTTTATGGTGAATTGGACGGTCTCTGATGATTCCTCCAAACTATGCCACGAAACAGAAGATCCCCCAACCCACCCCACCCCATCCCCTCCTAGTATTATTATTGAGGGCATCTTGTTTTCTGGCATAGTTAGGAGGAATCAGTAGCCTTCCAATTTACCAACATGAGAATCTCCCCCAAAATAGTTTATGTGGATAGGTGGACTTAAGGGGGAAGTTTTGTGTTGGTAAATCTGGAGCAACTGAATCCTCCAAACTATTCCAGTCAACAGAACACTATTATTTTTACTCTTCTGTTCCTGTTTCCTGGCATACTTTGGAGGAATCAAGGCACTCCAACGTTCCAAAAAAGAATTACCACCTTAATAACACAAGAGAAGAGGTATTGAATCTTCCCTTCCTTCATGGTGGTGGTGGTGGTGGTGGGTTGGTGGACTTTGGATTATTGAGCAATGCCTGACAGATAAACAGACAGACAGTTCTAGTCAGATGCAAAAATGGTGCTCAGTGTAAAGATGAATTAAGTTGGGTCATAGATAGATATACATATATACTTTTGTTTACATTTGAGCACCTTAATTAATTCCTCCTCCAAAGTATATAATTATTTTGTCAGGAAACAGAACCAGGTGAACAAAAATAATGGTGTTGGTTTGTTGCTAGGAATGGTATATAGTTATTTAGGAATCAGTTGCTCCAGTTTTCCCGACAACACTTAACTACACTCCCTTAAACTGCTATATATATATGTCTTAAATTATGTGAGCATGAAGGACTAACTCCACTGTATTATTTTATTCCTTCCGTTCTGATATTAAAGGTGAAGGCTGTGGTGTATAAAGGAAGATACAGTACCTCCTCTTGTCTTAAGGGACCCTGTGATGTTGTCAGAAAATTGGAGGTAAATGAGTCCTTCAAAAATTGCCACGAAACACCACCTACAGTATATGGAAGGGAGCTTCTTTCGTGGTATGGCCAGATGGAATCAGAAGTCTCCTAATTCTCATACACGATCACAGGGTCCTTAATGTTACCACCATCTGTTTGGACCACACGCGTTAGTCATCCTCTCTAAGTAGTAGCCACATTAATTAAATGTAAAAGGCAGTATCAATTGTAAAAAAACAGTTTATCTTCTCATTGTGATCCTAGGCTAATGGGCCGTATGCTAGAAGAGTCATGGATCTATAAGCTATGACAGTGACTAAAGATATGACTCCTCATAGTGTCGGAGTCATTGTTATTCATTGTCATTGCCTGACTCACAGCTTATCTTCTCATATATGGCCATGTATACAGTAAAAACAATTAATGTAGTGATGTAAGTGATAGTAGCATAACTAAAGGAGGTGCCTGGGGGAGAGCCAGGTGGAAGACCCCACTCACTGTACAGCGGCTGCCAATCTGTGTGTGTGTGTGTGTGTGTGTTTGAAACTTGATGAACCAAAATATTGCATTGAGCCTTCTTACTCGGTGCTTCGCTGAGCACAAAATAATGTACATTTGTAATTCTAGGTTGTTTGCACAGCTAGTTCCGATAAGTGTTTGGTCATCCTGTTCAGATGTGTGTCACGAGAAATAGTAATCTCTCTCTTCTGACAATATGACGTACAGTTGCTCACACATGAATCTGCTACGCCTCGTTACTTGTGAGATACATACAACAGGAAGGAAAGTGAACAAAAGTTATAGTTTGTTGACAAGCAGACAGTAATAATATTTTACTGTCTGCCTGTCAACAAACTACATCTTTTTTCACTTTCCTTTCTTTTGTAGCCACCTCACAAGTAACGAACCATACATACCAGCTTCATGTGTGGCCAACTGTACATACGTGATCTATTATTCCATTTTATCTTCATTATCTCGTACATCTTCACGTTACTGGGAAATTTAATTCATTGAGATATCTGTACAGTCATTACTACAACAAAAATGGTTTTCTTGCACAAATCCAATCCATGAGGCATGAAGAATTATTGACACCTGCTTACCCCCACCCCCAACATAACTTGCATGCCCCCCCCCCACACACCCAACCCCCAACCCCCAACCCCCAACCAGAGCACCACCGACTTACCCTCCTATATAGTTCTGTTGTTAGTTAGCCTCTCTGTCATTCCCTCACCCGACCAACCATCAATTCTATTTGTAGTGCTTTGAGAGTATATACTGTATATTATATATGAATATAATTATAAAAATATATATCATGCAAACCCCCCCTTCCCCAAGACTATACTATATACCACTGTACCACTAATACTATAAATTACTACTACTACTACTACTACTATACCAAGCTGAGTGTGGATCCAATTTCGACATTAATTTAGAGGATCGACTCTAGAAAGGGGATCATCATCATTACATACTAGTCAGTCGTACAGTAAATACTACAGTTGCCACCTCTCCACCCCACCCCACCCCACCCCACCCTGTTGCTGAAGTGATTACTGGTGGTGGTGGTGGTGGTGGTGGTCGTGGTTGGTTGTTGTTGTTGATGTTGATGGCAGTGTTGGGGAGCCAGTTCACAGTCAGTCAGTCAGTCAGTCAGTAGTTAGACATGATACTGTAGCTAAAAAAAAAAGTTTGAAGTTCAGTACAGTAAACCCTTGTTATGAATATACAACAGTACAGTACTGGGGTTTTTTTAATAGCTGTGAAATGTATAGGTTTGAGATTACAGTACAGAAAACCCTTGTTATAGATATTCAGTACTGGGGTTTTAATAGGTATGAAATTCAGTACGGTAAACCCTTGTTATAGATAGATATTCAGTACTGGGGTTTTAATAGGTATGAAATTCAGTACAGTAAACCCTTGTTATAGATAGATATTCAGTACTGGGGTTTTAATAGGTATGAAATTCAGTACAGAAAACCCTTGTTATAGATATTCAGTACTGGGGTTTTATTAGGTGTGAATTGTCGCCTACCCGATTTTACGATGAAGCTGTTGTTGATATAAAAGAAGTCTTGGTAAACCTGAAGGAAAAACTGGACGACGAGGGTTTGAAGTATAAAACTATATTAATTAAGTGTGAGTGTAAAGTAAAGGCAAGTTAGGCCACTCTGTGTATATATAACGTGGAAGGATATAATATTATAATGTATGTACAGTATATAAATATAGTCTGCATGATCAACCACAATGTGTGTTATAATAATTATTTGATGTGAAAAAAGCCATCATGTATGTATGTATGTATGTATGTATTGTGGTGAGGGTTTTCTGGACTAGATTTTGAGCATTTGTAACACGTCATAGTGAATCTAGTGAGGTAATTATTATATACTGTACAGTCGTGGCATATAGTTCTTGATCTAGACTTTCACCTGGCTTACACCCTGGTCAAGGACTATGTGCCGCGACTGTACCTTCCATGTTTGATAAGTGTTTTGTACACCAGACCATCTTGACGAGTTTTTTACTGGATCATATTATTCCAAGGTAGTGAGTGAGTGAGTGATTTTCCCGCCTGACCTGTACTGCTTGATACAACTGTGCAATTATTTCCTTATATAAGATAATAGTAATAATAGACTATTGATTGCTCTTAACTTACCCAAAGCTATTTTATGATAATTAAATCGTAAGATATAGAGTCAGAAATTTTTTGAAGATTAATACAATGAAATTCCAGGCTTCAGTGCTATTGTGAACAAATTTCACATTATTGAATAAATGACAGATTTATAATTCCATTGAATATGAATGGTTCCATGCACCAGTTTACTTCATGTGTTCTGAGGGCATGTGCTAGTCATGGAGAGTATGTTCCTGTGTGTGTGTGTATCTCTGTGTGTGTCTGTCATCATCCTTCTCTTGTTATTGAAGACCATTACTGTGTGTGTGTGTGTGTGTGTGTGTGTGTGTGTATCCTTCTCTTGTTATTGAAGGCCTTGTCTGTGTGTGTGTGTGTATCCTTCTTTATGTTCTAAGGTAACTGATTGAACATATATTATAATAATTAATTAGAGAAGGGGTCGATCGTGTTACACTGACCTCACTTACTACTCAATAGATATTATAGTATTGTTATGTACCATCATCATTAATTTTTTTTCTCCTTTCTCAGTATTTCCTTTGTGTTGTTTAAGGGACCCTGTCTGTGATGTAGTCAGAAAATTGGAGGTAAATGAGTCCTTCAAATACTGCCACGTAACAACAACAACAACAACAACAACACACCTATATGGAATGAGCTTGTTTTGTGTGGCATACATTTTCAGGAGGAATCAGAAGCCTCCAATTTTCATAACACGATCACAGGGTCCTTAAAGATGTAATGTATTCATATTATATATATATATTTTTTTTTTCTCTCCTTTTTTTTTTTTTTTTTTTTTTTTTTTTTTTTTTTTTTTTTTTTTTTTTTTTTTTTACTGCTGTGGTGTGTTTGCTGGATGGATGATGAAATGGTTATAATTGATAGCAACTGCACAATGCAAGTGTGTTCAATTGCTCACGCCTGAGGTGGTATTTGCAATGTTGCAGGAGAGGAATATCACCAATGCACAAAATGTCGTATACAGTACTTGTTGCAGTTAGATATTGTTGTTGTTGTTTGTTATTTTTTTTTTCTCTCTGTCTGGAGTTATCATTGTTTTTCTTCTCTATATTTTCAGTTGTTATAATTTTTTTTCTGTCTGCAGTTATTATTATTATTATTTTTATTATTTTTTTTCTTTCTTTATGCCTGTAGTTATTATTATTATTGATTTTTCTTTGTCTGCAGTTATTATTATTATTGTTTTATTTTTCTTTATATCTGAAGTTGTTATTGTTTTTTTTGTTTTTTCCTCTATATCTGGAGTTATTATTTTTTTTTTTCGCTTTCTCTCTCTTTGTCTGTTCCTCAATCTATCTGACACTTATACCAACACTTTTACTTAATTGCTTACCTACTTACTTACATACTTACTTACTTACTTACTTACTTACTTAGGCTTGTCACTCAGGATTCAAATATTATTCAGAATGGATACCAGTGACCAAGATAGATTACTCAAAACTACTAAAAAAAAAAAAAAAAAAAAAATTGGATTGGATTGGTTTAGATTGAAGCACAAGGAAAAATAGATTATGACCAAAGCACAAAAAATTATTTATGAGATACACATTAGCAAAACCCTAATTATTATAGAGAGTTGTGGCAGTTTCTTCATGTTTATTTCATTATACAGTATACATTTGCTGTATAATCTTGTGTAGGAGGTGACAGATACATACATTCTACATTAGTTATCCTTATTTTATTCTGTTATGTTAAGCCAGTATTACCACATCAGCTGTCTGTCTGTGAATATTTGCGGCCCTCTGCTACAGAATAATAATAATAATAATACTCTTATAATGATATATTATGACCTCACTGTTGCGGCACCTATTAATTATCAATCAAGGAAGGGGGTAGTGTAGTTTACTTTTGATATACTAGAGTGCCTTGATTCCTCCAAAAGTATGCCAGGAAAAAAAACAGGACCGGATGAACAAAAGTAATAGTTTCCTGTTTGTTGCTTGAAAAAGTTGTTTGGAGGAATCAGTTGCTCCATACTTACCAACATTGTACTACCCCCCTAAACTCCAGCAAGGCCATGTGATTACTAATGGACTAACCAAAACAGTCTTGGTACCAGTAATTTATAAAGCAATCATTGGAATCTATTTACTGTAGTATCTTTTGGGTACAAGAGTTTTCCTAATTTGCAAAGAAAATATGTTGTTGGTCAGAGTGAATAATGCATAAAATGTTGATAGCCGAGGTTGCAATTGTAGTGAAAGAATTGATTTGGTACAGTACTTCATATTCAATCAATACCCTAGGAATATTGATTATTATAATATATATATTTTTATCTTCTGTAAATGAGAATACTGTAAATGTAATAAGAACATCTCCAATACAGTATTTGCACTCAGTAAGGTCACATTTACCAGGACAGTATAATTTATGTAGCATTATAGATAAGAGGTGCAACTGGTGCAGGCTTTTTATGATAGTGGTTTGTTGCTACCAGTTTACCAGTTCAGTACAGTTCACCCCACAGTTGTAATCTCAACCTATGAGTCATTTTTCTTACGGTGTTATCAGTCATCAAAAAAGTTATAGTTATGTTTGTGAAAGGAGGCTGTGTGAAGTGAGTGGCCCTGTTTTTATTTTTTATTTTGTTTTCTCTCTCAGACATAAAACAAGCCAATCTTTTATATTATTTTTTTATTTTTTCTGGCATTAAGCAAGCCAATATCGAGATGTTTTCCAAATCACAAGTTGGTGGCCACGGCATCAGTTTTGGTGTCTGAGGGGGCTAAGCTTACCGTGTTTACAACCTCTCCTCTCTGATTCCATTAACACAACTTCCAATACATACCCTACTAGTTTTTCATGCACAAAGAGGGTTGAATAAATAGATAAGAGTGGCCGACAGACACCAATACTAAAAGCCAGTGTCACTCAACATCTTATATGATTATGACATTTTGCACATCCTTTCAACACAGGCTCAGTAAATTACCTGTACTTATATGTGTACAGTAAGCCCTGTATTAAATTTAACACATACAGTATATAATTTTAACACTGGCTCAGTAAATCACTGTATGGTAAATCACTGTATGGTAATGAATAACAGAAGAAGCCTGGAAAAAACATACCGTGATCTTGAATGATTGAGTGACTATATGTGTAAATTAAAGTGCTGTCTACAAGTCTTTAATTCACCATACAGTATAATCAAGGGTTTTCTGTAGTCTAAAAAACATACCGTGATCTTGAATGAGTGACTGTGTAAATTAAAGTGCTGGCTACAAGTCTTTAATTCACCATACAATATAATCAAGGGTTTTTCTGTAGTCTATCATCACATTGAATGGCATCTATAGTTGAAAGTGACCGAGCGCTGGCTGTACCGTATATTATAATTCAACCCCTCATCATTATCTATCTGTGTGTTATTTACTTGTATGAAAGGTATTTGTGTATATTATTATTATTAATTATTATTATGTATGAATATGTCCTTCCTACCTTCTCCAGATCTTGCATGCTAAATAAGTTTGTTTGGTACAGAAGCTGGAAATGAATTAAGTTACCATACATCGTTTTTTTTTTTTATTCATCATATTTTTTTTTTTATTATTATTATTCATATCTTTTTTTTTTTATTATTCATCATGTCTGACCCTAAATGTTTTTACTGTACTATATTTTTTGTTTATTTTACATTTTAGCCAAGTTAAATTGTATACACATTATTTTGTATAAGGTTGTGAATATAGGTATATATAATTATACATGTACAGACTACATACAACAACAGCCTATAATAGAGTGTCGCCAGCAAATATTCTTGTGCCATGACACCAACCAACCAACCAACCAACCTCACTCCATCTTCTCGACCTCAGCTTGTCATTCCACACCACCACTGTGTCTGTAAGTTTATCTGTCTCAAAATATCTCCTCAACACTCACATCAATTTTGTTCACTCTGTATTTTTCTGTACAATATTATGGTCATTCTGTATTTCTTGTATTATGGTCATTCTGTATTTTCTGTACAATATTATGGTCATTCTGTATTTTCTGTACAATATTATGGTCATTATGTATTTTTTGTATTATGGTCATTCTGTATTTTTCTGTACAATATTATGGTCATTCTGTATTTCTTGTATTATGGTCATTATGTATTTTCTGTACAATATTATGGTCATTCTGTATTTCTTGTATTATGGTCATTCTGTATTTCCTGTAATATGGTTATTCTGTACAGTATTTCCTGTATTATGGTCATTCTGTATTTCTTGTATTATGGTCATTCTGTATTTTCTGTACAATATTATGGTCATTCTGTATTTCGGTATTATGGTTATTCTTTGTTTCCTATATTATTGCCTAAACTCTTCTTCAGCATCACACACACTACATACTACTTAAGTAATTATTAACATACTGTACGTGGTCAGATGATTTATTTACATGTTCTATATGAGAGAGAGTCCCTGGGTGGTGCAGTTAAATTTAGCGGCTGGAGACCCACTCACCTCAACCTTGTACAGTATCTGTGTGTGTGTGTGTTACTTTCATATTCCAAAATGCCATAATCTTTTTCTTAATTATTTTTCTTTTCTTACATTTTTTTTTTTCATAATCTTTTTCTTAATTATTTTTCTTTTCTTTCATTTTTTTTTTCTCTTCCAGCTGGCTTTTGATAGACCTTTCTTTCCCCTCCCCTTCCCCCCCTCCCTCCCTCCCTCACCATGATGTGCAAGGATCGTGCTTAAAAGTACTTGTCTTTCTGTATACAGTATGATATAGTCATTTCCATTTACTGGAGGAATTTGAAATTATATTCTTGTAATTTCTGCTTTCTAACTGTGAGGACACTTGGTGTACTGGATGTATAAACTCTGATGAACTACCAAGTGTGCAGTATTTTAGACTAGACTGAGAATCTCAAGCTTTGTCATGTTGTCCATATTCCAACTTTTCACTGACCCATAAAGAGCCTTCGTTATATATATATATATATATATGTTTAGAGAGCAAAGGCGAGGCAAATTCAACCATCTATGTACTTGTTCTAAGGGTCACTTTCTGGTCAGATGTGAGTTCTGTATTCTGACGTTAAAAAACAAACAAAAAACAAACAAAAAAATCATAAAAAGTCTGCGAGTTGGAAAGGAAAGGCAAGGTGTATGGATTGTATGATGTGAAGCAGCAACTGTTGTCTGACCACCAAGTCACGCCTCACAGTAATTCCATATTGTACATGAGTTTGTGTTATGTGAAATGGACACGAGAGTTCAAATGTTATAATGAACACATTAAATATCTAATGAAGGTATAAGTGTCATTGATTTACCCTTCATTAACACTAAAAGAGAAGCAGGTGATAGAATGTTCTCTGAATAATGTCCCATTGTATGTTAGAATTCAGTGATGTCGAGAAATACTACTATGGTGTACACTTGCAATCCTAAATATGTATCCAGGCTTGCTTCCAATATCCTGAACAAGTATTAAGCGAGCTCAAGCAAATATAAACAGGATAAGCGTTGTAATTGGTTCACTACTACGTCAAATGATTCGAAACTTCAACAAGACCTGGATACAAATTTTGGATTGCGAGTGTACAAAAGGTTTTCACAGGGACAAGAGGTGACAAAAAAAAAAAACCGGCCTAGGAGAACTGGAAGACCATGTAGGATGAGTGAGGAAATTGAAGGGAAGGAGGGACAGTTGAAGGATTGAAAGAGTGTGACTGGGGCCGAAGGGGCGCTAAAACCCTTAAAATAGCATGTATAGATTGTTATCCCCGGCTGCCAGGTAGGTATATAGGCTATGCACATTATATTGTGATATAGTTATCTGACTCAGGGCCGTATTCAAGAACATTCATGGTGTATACGATGGCGTGGTACCGATACGATGACTCCATAGACAAACAACAGGGCCATCGTATGCACCACAAAGGTTCCACCAGAGTACAATATATTAATACATAATAAATAATACAGAAAGAATTATGTATTTCCGAGTTTGGAATAACGCTCTGGGCCGGTAACTATAAAAATACTTAACTATTGCACTTAACTTCGCTTAAGTGCACTTAAAGTTAAGTCAAACACTTAAGTATAATACTTAAGTCGGCACTTAAGTGTAACTGATGCGCACACAAACAAACAATATTCTAACATCTGAGACAACACTAGAGTAACGTAAATGCTAGAGTAATGTAAATATGTTAACGGTGTCATAATGTATAAATCGTATGTAACCACGTGATTATATTCATGTAATTGTATAAAGTAAATAATGTTTAATGATTGCAGCCATTATCCACATTAACCAACACACATCAAATATAAAGTAAAGTAAAATATTTATTGTGCCGGTATTATTTTCCATGTTATCGTTAAAATTAATGTAATCCATTTTAATTAACTAGTTCTTTGTTATGGTTCTCATGAAAAGAGAATGATATGATATGGATTGTGGAGTGGTGACTGGTGAGTGCATACTTGCGCAGACTACCGCGCAGCACATGTGGTCCTGAGGTGACAGACTGGCAGGGAGGTGTACTCAGTGTTGCCAGACATGGGGAATTAAAGGTACAGCCACAATCAAATATCCACCGACACTTTCCTTTTATCGTAGTAAATATCTTGGTAATAAAGAACAACACGTGTATAATTTCGCAGCACTTCATAATAATAATAATTGAGGTGTTGTATGATTAAGGTGTTGTATGATCTTGGTAATAAAGAACAACACGTGTATAATTTTGCAGCACTTCATAATAATAATAATAATTGAGGGGGTTGAGTTGACGTAAGGTGTTGTATGATTAAGGTGTTGTATGATCTTGGGAATAAAGAACAACACGTGTATGATTTTGCAGCACCTCATAATAATAATTGAAGGGGCTGAGTTGACGTAAGGTGTTGTTGTATGATTATATTTTGATATGATACTGATTTATTTGCACGATGGAAGGAAAGTATCGGTGGATATTTGATTGTGGCTGTACCTATAGGGAAATTATATACAGATTGTTCAAGAGTATATGGTAAATTTCTACTATAAAAAAATATATATATATCAAGAGGATGGTAAATATGCGACTATCTTCAAGAGTAAACAGGGAATATGTGAGGGAAAAAGGGAAATTCTGATGTTGAAGTTGAGTTATACAGGGAATTTCTGACGTTAAAGTTGAGGTAAAAAGGGAAATTTTGACGTTGAAGTCGAGGTAAAACGGGAAATTCTGACGTTAAAATTGAGGTAAAAAGAGAAATTACGTTGTTGAAGTTAAGGTAAAAAGGTAAATTCTGACGTTAAAGTCGAAGTAAAAAAAGAGGAAATTCTGACGTTGAAGTCGAAGTAAAAAAAAGAGGAAATTCTGACATTGAAGTCGAAGTAAAAAAAAGAGGAAATTCTGAAGTTGAAGTCGAAGTATAAAAAGAGGAAAATTCTGCAGATGTTGTTGAAGTTGGGGAAATGTCATCAAGGAGACCTACTGACTGTGCTGCTACTGACATCTGGCAACACTGACTGAGATCCACTACTCAGCCTTCTTCCTGCTGGCCTGTGGTTGGGATCGCCGTGTATATATATAATTAATTATTTCTGAGCGATTTAAGGTGATTATTTGACCAGTTATAATTAAGTTGGTTGGTTGTGAGTTGGTGATAGAGAGATACGGTGTGTGAAGTAACTATTAATGGCCACAAGACTAACTACGTAACTGCAATTCAGGTATGGTTTATTTTTTTCAATATTTTGTTTATATTTTTGCCTTGTAGGGTTTTTATATTGTGTGTATTTTTTTTTTTGGGGGGGGGGTTGGTTGGTTGGATTGGGGTGGGTAGGTTGAAAAGTGTGGTAGGGGTGAGGTGCGGGGGTTGATAAGTGTGGTAGGGGTGGGTGTGGGGTGGGGGTGTTAAGTGTGGTAGGGGTGTGGGGTGGGGGTGAGGTGGGCGGGGTGTTAAATGTGGTAGGGGTGATGTGGGGGGTTGATAAGTGTGGTAGGGGTGAGGTGGGGGGGTTGACAAGTGTGGTAGGGGTGAGGTGCGGGGGTTGACAAGTGTGGTGGGGGTGGGTGGGGTGGGTTATAAAGTGTGGTAGGAGTGGGTGTGGGGTGGGGGTGAGGTGCGGGGGTTGACAAGTGTGGTGGGGGTGGGGTGGGGTGGCCGCCATATTGGACTGACTGACTGAGTGACCTTACAACATTATTTTTTTACAAACACATTTAGTTTTATCTCACATGTATTATTTATTGTATTGCAACACTCCCTGGCTCGGTAAATATTTGTACAGTCACAATCCAAAATATGTATCCAGGCTTGCTTCGAATAGCCTGATCGAGTCTGTATGAAGCGAGCTCAAGCAAAATGAAACAGGATAAGCCTTATAATTGGTTCACTAGTATGTCTAAATGATTCGAAGGAAGTGGGTGGGGTGCCAACTTCCAAGTGTGCATTAATAACCCATATGTATAATTTTTATTTAACCTGACTTTATGTATATCACGAATTATTAATAATATTGCTTCGTAGTGATATCATGTACTAATTTTGTTTTATGTATTGTAATTTAAGGGGGTAATTCACTTTTGGTACATACATTGGAGTGCCTTGATTCCTCCAAAGTATGCCAGGAAACAGGACCAGATGAACAAAAATAATGGTGTTCTGTTGTTGCTTGGAATAGTTTGGAGGATTCAGCAGTTGCTCCAGATTTACCAACACAAAATTTTCCCCTTAATTAAATGCGACAACAGAATTATAGAAGATGGTATATAGCCTACTGTACGGTAACTGTTGGTGTGTGTGTGTGTGGTTTTGATGTGCAGTAGCCTAATAATTATTATGTATGCGAAAATTTACTTACAAAAACACGTGTGAATATTTGTTTTCTCAGATAATAATCATCAGCTGAGTTCATCCGAAGTTTCTGTCACTGTCCAATCGAGAGTAGCTAAAAAGATAGATAGATAAATAAAGAGATAAAAAAGAAAGTGCTTTCCTAGGCTAACAAGATCCTCCGCCATCACCTCACCAAGTGTTGCCATAAAATTTCTTACTGCCATACGAAGAAGAAGGGGAGATTCTCTTGTTGGTAAATTGGAAGGCTACTGGTGATTCTTCCTTACTGTACCAGAACACAGACTCCCTCAATGGTATACGGTACTAACTAATAGGGAATAGATATGTTTCGTGGCATAGTTTGGAAGAATCACAGACCTTCCAATACCAACCAAAAAATCTCCCTGTGTTGTTGTTGTGGGGGAAACTGGAGGTAGGCTACGAATTCCTTCAAGCAACACCGGCAAACACCAATTAACTTTGTGTGTCAGTACAGTATAGCCTAGGGTCATGAGTTTCCTCTTTGGTTTATTATAATTGTAGTTAGGAGGAATCGGTAAACTCCACAAATTCGCAGACCGACTATATATCACACGCAGGCTTTTAAGTTAATGACCTTACTGTAGGTGTGTATGTGTATGTGTGTGTGTGTATGTATGTGTGTATGTGTATGTGTATATGTGTGTGTGTATGTGTATGAGAACTGGAGGCTTCTGATTCCTCCTGACTATGCTACGAAACACGCTCCTTCCCTATATGTGTGTGTTTGTGTTTGGTAGCAATATTTGAAGGACTAGGCCTAATATTAAAGGCTACCACCAATTTTCTGACTACATCACAGGGTCCTATTAATAATCTCACCATAACTAATCGCTAGAACGGTTTTTTCACTAGACACATTAGCTTCCAGAAGAATAAATCGTCTATAACATCATCAAGTATTAAAAGCAAAAGAGGAAATTAATTAAGGGACTGGCAAATTATCATACAAATAGACAAACAAACAAACAAACAACAAACCAACTAGGGCTTCTCTTTTAATAATCTCACCCTATCAAACGCTAAAACGGTTTCACTGGGCGCACACACACATACATTTACTTCCAGAAGAATAAATTGTCTGGCATTACCGACTATGAAAAAAGAATGAATTCGGGTGGTGGTGTTGTTTTGTTGTTGTTTGTTGTTGTTGTCGGTTCAGTGGATGGGAAGGGCGAATTTCACTCTAAAATATTTACATGTTTTGGGTCGACTGGGGCATCGACTATTGACACTCCGATTTTCACGAGTCTTTAATCAAAGTGCCAATAGACATTTACATCCTATACGGGTTGCGATTTTACGAGTAATGCAAAGGGAGCCTCAGTTGTGTGTGTGTGTGGGTATAACATATATAGAGGAAGGGTGGTGGAGGTGGAAGGAGGGGGTCGTGGTGGAAGTAGGAGGGAAGGTGGAGGGGGTCGTGGTGGAAGTAGGAGGGAGGGTGGAGGGGGTCGTGGTGGAAGTAGGAGGGAGGGTGGAGGGGGTCGTGGTGGAAGTAGGAGGGAGGGTCGAGGGGGTCGTGGTGGAAGTAGGAGGGAGGGTGGAGGGGGTCGTGGTGGAAGTAGGATGATGGGTGGAGGGGGTAGTGGTGGAAGTAGGAGGGAGGGTGGAGTGGGTAGTGGTGGATGGAGGGTGAAGGGGAGGTGGGGATTAGTGAGGGTAGGAGGGAACAGTAGCCTAATCTGTGCTCTATATATTAAAAGGATAGGATTATTGTTTAGGTGATGATTTCTGTTTGTTATTATTTCTTATCGTGAACGCACTATTGTTTTACTATTTCTTACGGACCCTGTGATCGTGCATGAGGTTTGGTGGCTTCTGATTCCTCCTAACTAGGCTATGCTACGAAACAAGCTCCTTTTAATTAAAATGTAGGTGGTGTATCGTGGCAATGTTTGAAGGACTCACTAACTTCCAATTTTCTTACTTTATCTTACTTATATTTTCTTACTTATAATGTTAGCAGCAAGGGCGTCGGGAAAAGGAGAAAAAATTTAGTTATGCGTTTTGAAGGGAGGTATAAAAATGGTTAGGCTTCACCGAGAAAGATCTTTTGTAAATATTTTAATGTTATTAAGGGCGTCATAAGGTGGAAATTGGTTAGGCTTCACCGAGAATATAGTTTTGTAAATATTATAATGGTAGTACGCTTGTGGTGAGGTATGAAAATGGTTAGGCTATACCGAGAAAGATCTTTTGTGAATATTTTAATGTTAGGATGTCGTGTGCTATGGAAATGATTAGGTTAGATTAGGTTATGTGTTTGTGTATGGTTTGTAAATAAGTATAATTCTAACAAGGCTTCGTGAGGTATAGAAATAGTTAGTTTAGATTATGTTAGATGTTTGTGTGTCGTTTGTAAATAAATATAATTCTAACAAGGCTTCGTGAGGTATGGAAATAGTTAGTTTAAATTATGTTAGATGTTTGTGTGTCGTTTGTAAATAAATATAATGCTAACAAGGCTTCGTGAGGTATATAAATAGTTAGTTTAGATTATGTTAGATGTTTGTGTGTCGTTTGTACATAAATATAATGCTAGCCAGGGTGCAGTGAGGTGTGGAAATGGTTAGGCTATACCGAGAAAGCTACACCTGTACTCGCACGTTCTCTGTAAAAGTATGGAGTGGAGGGGAGACACAGGTGTTTTTCCATCCCGAGGCTACAACTATATTACAATCAGTCCATTTCCACCACAACCCTCGTCCCCCATCTTTGTGGAATACTAATGGGGAATCTGTTTTGTGGCTTAGTTTTAGAGGAATCACAGAGTACATACAATCTTTCCAATTCACACTAAAAAAAAATAGTTTGATTAAAATGAATATTATAACATGGGAATTTATTTATTATACACTATAGTTAATATAATACAATAGGCCTACCTGGCTGTATAATTCTAGGCCTATATTGTATACCCAAAACAAGTAGACCAGTGTACAGTCACCAGCACTAATAAGTATACAGCTTTGGTTGTTGAATGGAGATCTTATTGTGCATTTATTTATTTACTGTCTATCTCTAGGTATTCCAAGCACACCTGGATACTTACTTACTAGTGTTCGTGACTGTACAATGGAGATGTTATTGTGCATTTATTTACTGTCTGTCTGTAGGTATTCCAAGCACACCTGGATACTTACTTATTAGTGTTCTGACTGTACAATGGAGATCTAATTATGCATTTATTTACTGTCTGTCTGTAGGTATTCCAAACACACCTGGATACTTACTTATTAGTGTTCGTGACTGTACAATGGAGATGTTATTGTGCATTTATTTATTTACTGTCTGTCTGTAGGTATTCCAAGCACACCTGGATACTTACTGTACAATAGAGATCTAATTATGCATCTATTTACTGTCTGTAGGTATTCCAAACACACCTGGATACTTACTTATTAGTATTCGTGACTGTACAAGTATAAACACATTGAAGTTACCTAAGGTGGGTAATTGGAAGGCTACTGATTCCTCCAAACTATGCCAGGAAACACAACCCATCCATATGAAATGCTACAGGATATGTGTTTTATAGGTGTGTTTGGAGGCCTACACCGACTCCAAGTGGCCTTCAAAAAGTTACTTCCCTTAATTTAAAAGGACCCTGTGTATGAAAATTGGAGGCTTCTGATTCCTCCTGACCATGCCATGAAACAAGAAAGCAAACAAGCAAGCTCCTTCCATACTGTATAGGTGTGTGTTTGTGTGTGTGTGTGTGTGTGTTTGTGTGTGTGTGTGTGTGTGTGTGTGTGTTTCGTGGCAATATTTGAAGGACTCATTTGCCTCCAACTTTCTGACTACTGTACATCCCTTAAGGGGGTGTGTGGGAATAGGGGGACAGGCTTGGGGGTGGGGACTGGGGGGGGGGTGCGGGAATAGGGGGACAGGCTTGGGGGGTGGGGGGTGGGGGGAGGGTAGAAAGCCTGTCCCCTATTCCTGCACATCCCTAACCCCCCCTCCAAGTCTGTCCCCCTACTCCTGCACCCCGCAACCCCCCCCCCCCCAACCCTGTCCCCTACACTCGCACCCCCTTAATTAAAAAAAACACTTGATGAATCTGAAAGAGAAATTGATTACTACATGTATGAATGATTAAATTGAGTATATTTTATGAAATCTGAAAAAAAATAATACAGTATCAGTCTATGACATTGTTTGAAAGTACAGTATGATATTATGTATGTGTGTATGTATTTTTGTGTAGCTACAGTACCGTATTATGTATTTTTATGTATTTTTATGTATCGTATTTAGTGTTAATGTAATTGTTATGGTACTGTATTTAGTGTTATGTACCTACGTTATGAAATAGTACCGTATGTATGTATGTATGTATGTTATGGTATTGTAGTGTAATTATGTTATGTTATTATGTATATTATTGTATTGTACCGTGTGTATATTATGTTGTTATGTATATTATTGTATTGTACCGTGTGTATATTTTGTTATTTTGTATATTATTGTATTGTACAGTATTTATATTTTGTTATTTTGTATATTATTGTATTGTACCGTGTGTATATTATGTTATTTTGTATATTATTGTATTGTACCGTGTGTATATTTTGTTATTTTGTATATTATTGTATTGTACCGTGTGTATATTATGTTATTATTGTATTGTACCGTGTGTATATTATGTTATTATGTTTATTTTAGCATGGTACAGTATTTATATTATGTTATTATAGTGTAGACAGACATCAATGTGGTTCTAATCTTATAATATATATTTTTTTTAGGTTCAATGAAAATACCTGTTTATAATTTTTTTAGGTTCAATGAAAATACCTGATATATTTTTTTTAGGTTCAATGAAAATACCTGTTATCCTGATTTCTTTATATTTTTATAATATATCATACAGTAACCACTACACACATTATGACTGGCGATTGGTTGGCAGGGAAACCAAACAAACAAACAAACAAATAAACAAACACAAACAATAAACAAACAAACATACAAACTCATGCACTCACTCACATAATAATGCTTACAAATTATTGGTCCAAAAGTAACATGTATGGTATTATAAGTAATTTTTTTTGTTAATTATAAGAAGGGGGAAGTTAGTTTTGTGTTGGTAATTCTGGAGCAACTGCTGAATCCTCCAAACTATTCCAAGCAACAACAGAACAGAACACCATTATTTTTTGCTCTTCTGCTCCTGTTTCATGGCATACTTTGGAGGAATCAAGGCACTCCAATGAAACAAAAGCGAATATTTACCCCCTTAAGGACCCTGTGATCGTGTATGTATGTATGTATGTAAATAATTGGAGGCTTCTGATTCCTCCTGACCATGCCACGAAACAAACAAAGCTCCTTCCATATACTGTAGGTGTGTGTGTGTGTGTGTGTGTGTGTGTGTGTGTGTGTGTGTGTGTGAATGTGAATGTGAATGTGAATGTGTATGTATGTGTATGTGTGTTTATGTGTATGTGTGTGTATGTGTATGTGTGTGTGTATGTATGTGTGTGTGTTTCGTGGCAATAATTGAAGGACTCTTTTTATTATCTCCAATTCTCAGACTACAACACCACAGGGTATAATAATAAAGTGTTGGTTAGCAAATCTGGAGCAACTGATTTCCTCCAAATGATATTATACTCCATGCAACAAGACATACATCATTATAGTTATTTATACATTATTGATCCTGTTTCTTGATATACATACATTGGAGGAATCAAGGTGCTCCAATCAATGTACCAGAAGTGAATGTACAGTATTGGTAAATCTGGAGTAACTGATTCCTCCAAACTATTCCAAGTCATAGAAACAGAACACCCCATTATTTATTTCTCTTCATCTGGTCCCATTTCCTGACATACATACATACTTTTTTTTGGGGAGGAATCAAGGCGCTCCAAATGTACCCAAAGTTAATTAATTACCCCCTTAAGAATGGAAGCAAGCAAGCAAACAGTACAGTATTGGTGCTAAAGTTGGTGTAATTGCTTCCTCCAAACTAATCCAAGCAACAGAACAACAACAACAACACCATTATTTTTGTTTATCTTCATGGTCATGTTTGTTGTTTCCTGCCTTGTTGTTGTTATAATCTAATTTTTTTTTTTTTTTTTATATAAGCTTACTGGGTGGGTGGGACTTCTCACTTCGCTTTATTAACGGGATTACTGGTATTTATTTATTTGTTGTTACCGTGGTATTACTGGTATTTATTTATTTGTTGTTACCGTTGGATTACTGGTATTTATTTATTTGTTGTTACCGTTGGATTACTGGTATTTATTGATTTGTTGTTACAGTGGTATTACTGGTATTGATTTGTTGTTACCGTGGTATTACTGGTATTTATTTAATTTTTTGTTACCGTGGTATTACTCGGGTAGTTGATGGTATTCATAATCGATACCTAATATTATACCACAACAACACAACACAACACAACACAACATTCTTTCACTAATTTACGACCACATTCCTCCTCATATCATAACACAACATTCTTCTCAAATTTACGACCATATTCTCATATCATACCATAACATAACATTCTTCACATATAAACCACCCACCCTCATTCCTCATATTATACCTCATTCCTCATATTATACCTCATTCCTCATATTATACCTCATTCCTCATATTACACCTCATTCCTCATTCCACACCTCATTCCTCATATCACACCTCATTCCTTATTTCACACATCATTCCTCATATCATACCACAACATCTCATTCCTCATATCATACCACAACATCTCATTCCTCATATAACACCACAACATCTCATTCCTCATATCACATCTCATTCCTCATATCATACCACAACATTTCATACCTCATATCATACCACAACATCTCATTTCACACCTCATACCTCATAGCATACCACAACATTCATCATGCAGACTTCTTCTTCTCTCTAATCACTCTTTGTACTCGAGTCCTTTAATTAAAACTCTCCATTCTCTCCAGGTATTGTATAGGTGTGACCATGTGACCTCATGTACAATTTCTTGGGGCACCAATGAATGACCTTACCGCGCGTGTGTATATGTGTATTTGCTTGTGTGTGTGTGTTGTGTGTTGTGTGTATATTTGCATGTGTGTGTGTGTGTGTGTGTATTTGCTTGTGTGTGTGTGTATATTTGCATGTGTGTGTGTGTTTGTGTGTTTATTTGCATGTGTGTGTGTATGTGTGTGTATTTGCATGTGTGTGTGTATGTGTGTGTGTATATTTGCATGTGTGTGTGTATATTTGCATGTGTGTGTGTATATTTGCATGTGTGTATATTTGCATGTGTGTATATTTGCACGTGTGTATATTTGCATGTGTGTGTGTATATTTGCATGTGTGTATATTTGCATACAGTCGACTATAGCCAATCTTGAACAACAAAAGCACCATCACTCTCTTTATCAGACCCAAGTCACGAATCACACACACACACACACACACACACACACACACACACACACACATACACATACACACACAAAATTATATATAGATAAATTATAACACCGTAATAACACTTCACACAACAAACCCCACCACCACTTTCCATATAACGTTATCGGAGGAATTATCATTGTAATACGAGTTATTATTGTATACACGTTGTTATTATTGTATACACGTTGTTATTATTGTATACACGTTATTATATACAGGTTTATATTCTATACACGTTTTTATTCTATACACGTTGTTATTCTATACACGTTTTTATTCTAAATTATATACGTTGTAACCCATCGAACCGAGCCGAGCCGAACCGAACCGAACCTAACCTAACCTAACCTAACCTAACCGAGCCGAGCCGAGCCGAGCCGAGCCGAGCGTGGCCGCGAATATGTCACGTTAAAACTTGAAACAAAAATAATTCTGAAATGTTGGCAAAGTATGTTAGTCTGGCGGTGTTTTATGTAATTGAAAAATTTTTGCGGTGTGAAAACGCGTTGTTATAGTGAGGTTAAAGAGCTTCAGTGGCGAGGCGTGGAAAATAATAGGTGGGGGGGGGGCAGGGTGGGGGAGGGGGTGTTCTGATATAAGGGGGGTGGTGGTGGGGACAGGGGGGGGTGAGAGGATGAGGGGGGCAGTAGTGGTGGTGGTGGTGGGGACAGGGGGGTGTTGTGATATAAGGGGGGGGGGAGTGGGGGTGGTGGTGGGGACAGGGGGGTGAGAGGATGAGGGGGGCAGCAGTGGTGGTGGTGGGGTGGGTGGGAGTAGCAGTGGTGGTGGGGACAGGGGTGGGTGTTGTTCTGATATGATGGGGGAGTGATGGGGGTGGTGAGGACAGGGGGGTGTTCTGATATAAGGGGTGGGGGAGTGGGGACAGGGTGGTGGTGGTGACAAGGAGAGGGGGACAGGGGGGGGTGTTCTGATATAAAGGGTGATGACAAGGGGGGGAGGGGGGTGGGGGGTTAGCGAATGAGTGGGGGTGGCAGGGGGAGGGGGGAGCAGTGGTGACAAGGAGGATAGGGGTGGCGGGGGGCGGGAATGGGGGGGAGTAGTGGTGACAAGGAGGAACATGATGGAGGGGGGAGGGGAGGGGGGAAGGGGTGTACAGTGTTGACAACGATAGGAGTTGTTCTGATATGGGGGGGGCGGTAGAGGGGAGAGAGGGGGGAAAGGTGGGGAGGGCAGTAGAGGGAGGGAGAGAGAGGGGGGAACGGCGGTAGAGGGAGAGAGAGAGAGGGGGGGGAACAGTAGGTGGGGGGGGTTCATAGAGGGAGAGAGAGAGAGAGAGGGGGGGGGACGGTGAGGAGGGGGGGGGGCATAGAGGGAGAGAGAGTGGTGGGGGGTCATAGAGAGAGAGAGGGGGGGGGACGGTGGGGGGGGGCATAGAGGGAGAGAGAGATGGGGGGGGACGGTGGGGGGGGGGGAGCGATAGGGGTAGAAGCAACGGTGACAACGAGGAGAAGAAGGGGTGTGTGGGGGGTTGGGGTATAGCTGTGACTGGGATCTGGGGTCTTGGGGCCTGTGAGGGGGGTGGGGAAGGAAGGGGGAGGGGAAGAGGGGAGAGAGGGAAGAAGGGGGAGGGGAAGAGAGGGGGGGAAGAAGGGGGGAGGGGAAGAGAGGGGGGGAAGAAGGGGGGAGGGAAGAAGAGGAGGGGGAAGAGAGGGGAAGAGGGAAGAGGGGAGGGGAAGAGGGGGAGGGGGAAGAAGAGGGAAGGGGAAGAGGGGGGGGAGGGGGAAGAAGAGGGAGGGGAAGAGGGGGGGGAGGGGGAAGAGAGGGAAGGGGAAGAGAGGGGGAGAAGGAAGAAGGAGGAGGGGGAAGAAGGAGGAGGGGGAGAGGGAAGAAGAGGGGAGAGGGGGGGAGGGGGGGAGGGAGCGACGTGCCCTACCAACCCAACCAACCCACTAACCAACCAGCCACCCACTAACCAACCAACCACCAACCCACCAACCACCCCACCACCCAACCAACCAACCACCAGCCACCCACTAACCAACCACCCACCCCACTAACCAACCCACCAACTCACCAACCAACCACCCAACCACCACTACCACCACCACCACCAGCAGTAGTAGTAGTAGTAGTAGCGAGTTCATGTGGATGGTTTATGGTGCAGTAACGTCAGCTGTGGCACCATAACACTGTATCAACTTGCCCACGTTATTAACAAGGCCCCACAGCCACATCACAATAACACACACACACACACATTAACTATCATCATCCTTCACCATGGAATTTATGAAACTATGTGTCTGTCTCTGTGGTGTCTGTCTGTGTGTATGTGTGTGTCTGTCTCTGTCTCTGTCTCTGTGTATGTGTGTGTCTGTCTCTGGTCTCTCTGTTTGTCTGTCTCTCTGTGTCTGTCTGTGTCTCTGTGTGTCTGTCTCTCTCTCTTTCTGTCTCTCTCTCTCTCTCTCTGGCTGTCTCTCTCTCTTTCTGTCTCTCTCTCTCTCTCTCTGGCTGTCTCTCTCTCTCTCTCTCTCTCTCTCTCTCTCTCTCTCTCTCTCTCTCTCTCTCTCTCTCTCTCTATTTATTTATTTTTATTAAGTCTTAGCACATCGCAATAAGACACACTACACCATTCTTCACCATGGAATTTTTTAAAACCATCTATCTCTTATGTTTTATTATTATTTGTAGGAGTGGGAGAGGGGGGGTTGGTGGGTGGATGAGGGAGGGAGGGAGAGAGTTGGGGGAAGGGGTTGGTGGATGAGTGAGGGAGAGAGTTGAGGGAATAGGGGGAAGGGGGTGGTGGGTGGGTGAGGGAGTGAGGGGGTTGGGGGGTGGGTGAGGGAGAGAGTTGGGGGAAGGGGTTTGTTTGGGTGAGGGAGGGAGTTGGGGGGGAAGGGGGTGGCGGGAGAGTGAGGGAGGGAGTTGGGGGAAGGGGGTTGGTGGGTGGGTGAGTGAGAGAGAGAGTTGAGGGAAGGGGGTGGTTGGTGTGTGAGGAAGGGGGTTGGGTTGGTGGGTGAATGGGTGAAGGAGGGAGTTGGGGGTGGTGGGTGGGTGAAGGAGGGAGTTGGAGAATGGGGTTTGTTTGGGTGAGGGAAGGAGTTGGGGGGAAGGGGTTGGTGTGTGAGGAAGGGAGGGAGGTGGCGGGAGAGTGAGGGAGGGAACTGGGGGTAAGGGAAGTGGTGGGTGGGTGGGTGGGTGTGAGTGGAGGAAGGGGGGCGGGTAGGTGAGCGAGGGGGGGTGGAGTTGGGGGGGAAAGGGGTATCGCCTAACATTAAAGTCTATACTGATGGCTGGAATAATTTATGATAATTTGAGCGTCGAAATGAATAGAATATTACTGCTTTTGTTTGGAATTTAGAGCCAACATACGTTACCCTCCCAAATATCACCTCCATCTGTTATTGCACTTCAGAAAAAAAAAGTTATATTACCGATATTTGAGAGTAGCAGCAGCGGCGGTGGGTGGGGGGGGGGAGGCAGGGAGGGGCGGGAAAGGGGGTGTGAGAGGTAAGGGGAAAGGGGACGTGTGAGGTAAGGGGAATGGGGGCGTGAGACAGGGAGGTGGAAAGGGGACGTGAGAGGTAAGGGGAATGGGGGCGCGGGACAGGGGCTTGGAAAAGGGGGCAGAAAAGGAAGGGGACAAGAAGAGGGTTTTGATGAGGAGACTTATTATGTTTGTTGTGTATTTACAAGCCAAGGAATGTGTAAGGTAACATAGCCTGTCTGTCTCTTTCTCTATCTGTCTGTTTTTCTATCTGTCTGTTTCTGTCTCTGTCTGTTTCTGTCTTTCTGTTTGTTTTTCTTTCTATCTATGTCTGTTTTTCTGTCTTTGTTTTCTATCTCTATCTGTCTGTCCATCTGTTGTCCCTCTCTGCCAATCTGTCTGTCAATGTGCCTGGCTATCTATCTATCTGTCTGTGTATATACGTATCAATGTCATAATAATAATAATAATAATAATATACCTTTTTGCTTTTGGTGTGTGTGACAATTTTTCCATCTCGGGTTAGTAGCTTATAAAAGAACCCTGTGATCGTGTATGATTGAGAATTGGATACCACGAAATAAGATCCTTCCATAATTATTATAGGTGTGTGTGTGTGTGTTTCGTGGCAATATTATTTTGAAGGACTCGTTTACTTCCAATTTTCTGACTTAACACAGACATGAATCTCGTTGTTGTAACTCTAGGCTTTGTTTGTTGTTATTATTGTTGTTTTTGTTGTTATTGTTATTGTTGTTTTTGTTATTGTTGTTGTTATTGTTGTTGTTGTTATTGTTATTATTGTTGTTATTATTGTTGTTATTGTTGTTATTGTTCTTGTTTTTGTTGTTATTGTTCTTGTTTTTGTTATTGTTGTTGTTTATGCTTGACGGTCATGTATGTATTATGAAACACCACACGCATTATTTTGTCTCTGTTCTTCATTCACTGCTGTTTATCTCTCCTCTTCCGGCGGCATATGACCTTAGTTCCTTTCGCTTGCATTAGTGTGTGTGTTAAAGCGTGTGTTTGTGTGTGTGTATTCAAGTGTGTGTTCGTTCAATCATTATCAGTGTGTGTGTATTTATGTATATATCATTATCATAATATTAATAATAATAATAATAATAATAATAATAATAATAATAACGATATTAATAATAATAATAATAATAATAAGGATAATAATAATAATAATAATAATAATAACGATATTAATAATAATAATAATAATAATAATAATATGGATAATAATAATAATAGTAATAATAAAAATAATAAATAAATGTGTAAGTAACCTAGAAGACGACTGACTGACCTTCATTATTTTCTTCATAAATTTATATATAATAATAATAGTGACATAATTATATTCCTTACTTACAATTATTATCATTATATATGTTTTTCGATTTTTTTTTTTTTTTTTTTTTCATTTCCCTCGTTGCATTCATCTGACACATTACCCAAAAATAACTTCTTCGGCGGCGGCGGCGGCGGCGGCGGGGGTGGAGGTGGTGGTTGCATGTATGAAGAAAAGCAATAATAAAAAAAAAAAAAAGATTAAAAAAAAATAAAAATAAAAATAAAGAAAAAAAAATGAAAAAAAAAATAAATAAATAAATAAAAATAAAAGTGCAAAAATGCGAATTCCCAACACGCGACAAAGCCTCCTTGTTAGGGTGGTCTTTCATGTGTGCAAAAAACGCCCCCCCCCGCCCCCCCCCCCCTCCTGTGGCCACAAAAAAGTAAATCCGAGCCATTCACATTAGGACTGGAATCAATTAAGGTTTGAGGAAGAGAGAGAGAGAGAGAGAGAGAGAGAGAGAGAGAGAGAGAGAGAGTGTGGTGTTTTCAGCGTAAACAGCCTGCCTGCCAAGAACTCTCTCTCTCTCTCTCTCTCTCTCTCTCTCTCTCTCTCTCTCTCTCCATGAGCTGAGAGAGAGGGAGGTGGAGAAGGGAGGTGAGTGATGAAGGAGGGAGAGGAGGTAGGTAAGGAGAAGATAGGGAGCAAGGAAGTAGGGAGGGAGGCTGAAGGAGGGAGAGAGAAAAGAAGGTAGGTAGGGAGAGAGGGAGAGAGAGAGAGGGGGTATTTTGGAGGTAGGGAGGTAGGAGGAAGAGAGAGAGAGAGAGAGAGAGGGAGGAGGGTATTTTGGAGGTAGGGAGGTAGGAGGAAGAGAGAGAGGGAGTAGGGTCGGTCTTAGGGAGGGAGAAAGAAGGTAGGTAGGGAGGCAGAAGGAGGCGGGTAGGAAGGGGGAGAGGAGGGTAGGTAGGCAGGAAGAGAGGGAGAGAGAGAGGAGGGTCGGTCTTTGGGAGTGAGCGAGGGAGGGAGGGAGGTAGTAGTAGTAGTAGGAGGAGGAGGAGGAGGAGGAGGAGGAGGAAGGGGGTCTTTTCTGCAAGTGACAGGCATTGAGAGTGTGGCCACAACCCCTCGCGCCACACTAGGCACGCTGAACGAGGCCAACCACGCTGTAAAAATCCCACCGTGCGCACGAGAATGAAGTCCTTTGTCGCTAATTTTATGGGGAATTAGTCTGTGAAATGCCCTGCTATTCACGTGAAACCAAGGCTGATATCTGATCAAGACTGAATTTGTCATATACATACATACATTCACATCATGCATACATACATACGTTCACATTATACTTGCATTTATACATACATACATACATTCACATTATACATGCATATATACATACATACATTCATTCACATCATACACATATATACACAAAACACTCACATCAACTAACCACTCCAACACACATACTCACACACATCAACTAACCCCTCAAACACACACATACACACACATCAACTAACCACTTCAACACACACATACACACACATCAACTAACCACTCCAACACACATACACACACACATACACACACACATCAACTAACCACTCCAACACACACACACATCAACTAACCACTCCAACACACACACACACACATCAACTAACCACTCCAACACACACACACACACATCAACTAACCACTCCAACACACACACACACACATCAACTAACCACTCCAACACACACACACATCAACTAACCACTCCAACACACACACACACATCAACTAACCCCTCCAACACACACACACGGTCGGATTGGTCTGGCCCTTGACACCGGGAACTGGCGTTAATAGGGCCGTGTTGTTGTAGTGCTCTCAAACACACACACACACACACACACACACACACACACACACACACACACACACACACGCACACACACACACACACACACACTGCTTATTACTCAACACAAAAATCCAACAGGTGATTAGAGGTTTCGTAGCTCATTAATTAAGTGCCTTCAGTGAGAGAGACCCTTGCTTGCCATTCCTGCTTGCCTGCTTGCTTGCTTGCTTGGTAAAAAAAAAAAAAAAAAAAAAAAAAAAAAAAAAAAAAAAAAAAAAAAAAACATACACACAATATAAAGGTAAATTATGGGTTGAAATCCTATCGACATGAACAGAAAAATAATTGTGGAAAAAGTGAATTGGTGGAAATGTTATGTTGGTTTTGGGGTGGATGAGTGGGTGAGTGGGTGGTTTCTGTTGTGTGTGTGTGTGTGTGGTGGGGGGTGAGTGAGTGGGAGGTTTCTGTTGTGTGTGTGGTGGTGAGTGAGTGAGTGTTGTGTGTGGGGGGTGAGTGAGTGAGTGGGAGGTTTCTGTTGTGTGTGGGGGGGGTGTGAGTGAGTGAGTGGTTTCTGTTGTGTGTGTGTGTGTGGGTGAGTGAGTGAGTGGGTGTGAGGATTCTGTGGTGTGTGAGTGTGTGGTTTCTGTTGTATGTGTGTGTGGTGGTGAGTGAGTGAGTGGGAGGTTTCTGTTGCGTGTGTGTGTGGTGGTGAGTGAGTGAGTGAGTGGGAGGTTTCTGTGGTGAGTGGGAGGTTTCTATTGTGTGGGGGGGGTGAGTGAGTGGGAGGTTTCTGTGTTGTCTGTTGTGTGTGTGTGTGGTGGTGAGTGAGTGAGTTGGAGATTTCTGTTGTGTATGTGTGTGTGGGTGTGTGTGTGTCAGCGTGAGTATGATATCTATAAGCTACACAGTCTACTACACTATACACTTGTCTTGTTTACACATCTTTATACAGTAATAAATAGGTGTCGGGGAGCTCCCTTGCTTGCTAATGCTGGCTGGCTTGCTTGTTTGCTTGTTTGCTTGCTTGCCCCACCGCCGCTTCTGTCTCACCCACCTTGAGTATTAAAACAACAAACATAGCCTAAAAAAAAAACACATTGGCAGACGGGAACACCACCGCTCTCCTTAATTGACTCACACACACATACACATACACACACACACACATACACATACACACACACACACACACACACACACACACACACACACACACACACACACACACACACACACACACACACACTGACATTGCAGCATCTTTGGAACCCTCATTCACCTCACATCCATTTTGAGTCTTTCAATGACCTCATCTTTGGGACCCCTATAAGTTGACCCAATGCCCTTGACCTCACCTCTTTGACACTCCTTCACATAACCTCACATCCTTTCATTGACCTCGGATCTTTGGAACCTCTAAGTTGACCTGACACCCTTGACCTTATCTTTGACACCTCACAATGACCTCACTTCCTTTTGACCTTACATCTTTGACACCTCACAATGACCTCACTTCCTTTTCACCTTACTGTTTTGACACACCACATTGACCTTCTATTATGGCATTATTTACACACGTGTATCAATAACTGAGGCTGGTGTTAATGTCTTTGTTTGGTTTGTGTGGACATTTTGCTACACCTTCCCTTTAGCTCATAACCCACACATCTGATTAGCAAATAAAATGTCATCAGTCTGGCCGTAACTGAGTGATTTCTGCTTGGGAGTGGTGCCAGGGGAGTGCCAGACAGTGGTGATGGTAAGGTGTGAGGAGGAGAGCGGTGCCGTCTGCTAGTGCCAATGCCAGTGCCATTTGGCGACCCCGCGCCTCACACTAGTAGCAACAGGCAAGGTGATAGTAATGGTGGTGTTATCAGACAAACAGAGGAGGCGGCAGTAGCGACAACAGCAATATCAACAACAACAGCAGCAGCAACAGCAGCAGCAACTTATGTAACTAAAATATTTAAACCTAAACTACGGGTATCCTCGCGGCTTCCCTTTCTCATACAACCACGGTGCACGAGAGCATGCAATGTCACATAAGTAATATCATCATTATCATAGCATTATCATCAGTATTTCGGGTTACAACATGGTATAGTATCATCATCATCATCATCATCATTCATTATCGTCACTTTGTACCTAATTGTGGTGAGTGAGTGAGTGAGGGAGGGAGGGAGTGAGTGAGTGAGTTGTGCTTGTCAACACTTCTCGACGGAAAGACTTGGTTGGTTTGTTGTTTGGTTGGTGGAAATCATTTTATCTACATATCTATTTAATATTTACGGCATGGCAGGAGTGAGTGTCAGTCGTCGTGTCTCCATAGTCCAACCAACACCTTAATTAATTCACTCGGTTTGTTTGTTCTCCATTAACTTAACAACCCTGTGATCGTGTATGTGAGATTGGGTGGCTTCTGATTCCTCCTAACTGTGCCTCAAAACAAGCTCCTTCACTGTTATAGGTGGTGGTGGTGTTTCGTGGCGATATTTGAAGGACTCGCTAACCTCCAATTTTCTGACTGACTACATCACGGCGGGTTGTCCTTAAGGGAGAAAGAAATTGTTTGGTGTTGGTAAATCTGGAGCAACTGAATCCTCCAAACTATTCCAAGCAACAAACATAACACCATTATTTTTCTTCACGTGGGTCTGCTGTTTCCTGGCATATTTTGGAGGAACCAAGGCACTCCAATGTAACAAAAGTGAATTACACCCTTAATTAATTATCGTGTACAAACTCAGACACAACTTCAGTTATTTATTCTCACTCAAACTCAAAACTAAGATGATCAAATTTATATATAGATTATGAAGTTGGAATGAAGGACAAGTTGTATATTATTTTTTTTTATCTATATCAACACATGATTATTATTAATTTGTCCTTCCTTTGAGACTCAGAATATGTATGTATGTATGTAATTATGATTTATTTTTTTTTGGTAAGGAGGAGGTGAAAAAAGATTACTTCTGTCCTCAACTGTACATGGTCTGACACGGGAAACTATTCAACACACCTCTACAATTGTGAGTGAGTGAGTGTGTGTGTGAGCTGGTTGAGTGAGTTGGTTGAGTGAGTGAGTGTGAGCTGGTTGAGTGAGTGAGTGTGTGAGCTGGATGAGTGAGTGAGTGAGCTGGTTGAGTGAGTGAGTGAGTGAGAGCTGGTTGAGTGAGTGAGTGAGTGAGTGAGTTGGTTGAGTGCTATGTATAGTTAGTTAATCATTCACTAACAAATTGTACTTCTGGTATAAGGAATGTGTATCAGTAAGTCATTATAGATAGGAGGAGCAACAGCATCTTAATTAACCCCGATGTTATAATTAAGTTTCTATGTATGTATGTAGTGTTAAACAATTCTGGGCAGTCAGAATATCTCAAAAAAAAAAAAAAAAAAAAAAAAAAATGTTATGGGCTATAGTGAATTTATACACATCATTCATTATTATATACATGTAGTTTCAAAACGTATGAAATATCTGAATATCAAAGTACACACCATTATTAATATTTCAATTGTTTAGGCTACTGATTTGATTACAGTCTGAAGTTGGTCTGGGAAATGTGCTGACAAATTGGTGAGCCGATGTTGTAGGGTTGGTGTAAATTTATCGAAGGTGAGGGATGAATGAGGAACACGGCTGTATAATATATGTATGTATGTTATGATGTTTGTTATGATGCAACTGCAGTGAGTGAGTGAGTGTTTGTTTGTTGTTTATCCCAATCTCTCTCAATCTCTCTCTGGTCGTGGTAATTACAGTAGGCCTAGCTGTAGTAGTAGTAGTAACAAGTTGAATCCCTCACTCGACCCTCCCTCACCTCCACTCTCTCAAGAACATCATCATCATCATCAATATCATCATTAATAATAAGCATAATCATAATAATATACAGGAAACGAATCACTTCTATTTATACAAAAAAAAAAAAAAACAGTGTCCTCGTCACAGCATTTAAAGTATATTTATTTTATTTATATTTATATATGTATATATTTATAAGACCAGTGTGTGTTTTGGGCCTACATGTCGTCCCCTTAACACACACACACTGGGATATCCATTGGTATAAAATGAGTCACCTTACTTCTTCTTCTTCTTGGTTGGGTTTGTTGTGTGCGAGGTGAGGTCTGTGTGGTCTGGGGGTAGGGGGGTGGGTGGGGTGGGAGGACTGTGTGTGTGTGTGTGTAATTGGAGTAAGGGATGTGTGTGTGTGTGTGTGTGTGTACTTGGAATAAGAGATGTGTGTGTGTGTACTTGGAATAAAATATGTGTGTGTTGTGTGCTTGGAATATAAGATGTGTGTATGTATGTGTGTGTGTGTACTTGGGAATAAAATGTATGTGTGTGAGTGTGAGTATGTATGTATCTGTCTGTGTAACATGTAAACAAAGGAGAGAGAGACTATAAAAAAATGAGGAGGAGGAGGAGGAGGAGAGATGGTACATGTTACAGTCTGGGTACCTATACTGCAACTCAATTCCTCCCATGCAAGTATGTATTCCAAAAAGCAAGAGATAACCTGTAATTTTGTTTCATCTGGTGCTACATCATTAGAGAAGGAGGAGGAGGAGGAGGAGGAATAATTAATCAACACCCTCTCTTCTGTGTCTCTCTCTTCTGTCTCTCTCTCTTCTTTCTCCCTCTCCCTCTCCTCTTTCTCCCTCTCTTCTTTTTCTCACTGCCTTGAGCCTCACTCGCGTTTTGTTTACATATAAAAGTGGGCCACGTGTTTGCTAATCTTAAATATATGTACCCAAAGTGTATCAGTCAGTACCCTATCTATCCTTCCCCCCCTCACTCCTCCCCCACCTTCTTCCTCCTTCATGTTTTGGTCGCCCCCCTCCCCCCCCCCTCCCGCTCCCCTCTCCTCTCCCCCACAACACCGATCACTCAGTTCACCTTTACTGATTAATTAAGTCTAGTGACCTAACTTAGGAGGCCTGTCACCACATCTTCTTCTGAATAGGCTGTGTGTGTGTGTGTGTGTGTGTGTGTGTGTGTGTACTTAGAATAAGGTGTGTGTGTGTATGTGTGATTATGTGTACTTGGAATAAGATTTTGTGTGTGTGTGTGTGTACTTGGAATAAGATTGTGTGTGTGTGTGTGTACTTGGAATAAGATTGTGTGTGTGTGTGTACTTGGAATAAGATTGTGTGTGTGTGTGTACTTGGAATAAGATTGTGTGTGTGTGTGTACTTGGAATAAGACTGTGTGTGTGTGTGTACTTGGAATAAGATGTGTGTGTGTGTGTGTGTGTGTACTTGGAATAAGATTGTGTGTGTGTGTACTTGGAATAAGATGTGTGTGTGTGTGTGTGTGTTATACCTCTCACGTGTACATACATAAATACATACCGCCTTCTGATTTGGCCCACACTAACTACATTTGCAGTACTCCATCATATTTTATCATGGTGAAAATGCACCGATCCCCTTCTAAAAAATAGTATAGTATGACCTTAGATACACACACACACACACACACACACACACACACACGTTTTGCGTACATATATACATACATACATTCCATGCGTGTGTGTGTGTGAGTTTCAGATAAGTCACTATATTTTCTTGTAATTTTTTATATTTTTTAATTTTTGGATTGATTTTTCTCGGATTACATGTCTGTCTGTCTGTATATTTATTTGTTTATTTATTAATTAATTAAATGAGGGAGGCGGTACATTATTCACCAGGTTAAAAAATAGTTAATTGGAGACTAGTAGTAGTAGTAGTAGTAGTAGTAGTAGTAGTAGTTATTATTATTCACACTGCTTGGAGGAGGTCGGTCAACTAGTAGCCTTTTTTTACTCTCACTTATTCTCTCTCCCTCTCTCTCTCTTTTATCTTTCTTACTTTTTCTCTCCTTTTTGTCTTTCTCTTCTTTCTCACTCTCTTCTTTCTCCCTCTCTTCTGTGTCTCTTCTCTTCTGTATCTCTTCTTTCTCCCTCTCTTCTGTGTTTTCTCTTCTTTCTCTCACTTTTTTCTCTCTCTTCTTTCTCCCTCTCTTCTTTTTCTCTCTGCCTTAAGCCTCACTCGCGTTTTGTTTACATATAAAAGTGGGCCACGTGTTTGTTAAAGTATAATAAAAAAAAATTAGTGGGCTTTAGAGAGGCAACGACGATATCTGGTATAAAATGATTGATACAATAATAATAATTAAACGTATCTATCTATCCATGGCTTCCTAAAACACATCCACCACCATGGGTCCATCGTATTATTAACTATACACTGAACACCACCATCGTGCTCATCATCGTAACCCAACCCAACCCAACCCAACCCATGACTCATAGCTGCACACTCACCATCAATAATAATATCATCATCATCAACTTTACAACCCATGAATGAATGAGTGAATGAAGGAAGGAACGAATGACTTGGTATTTTTTTTTTTACACGCGGCTATCATCATTACAACATCATCATCAGTACAACCCAATCCATCAACATCATTATCAACCCAACCCAACCCAACCCAACCCAACCCATGGATGAATGAATGAATGACTTGTTTTTTTACACACTGCCATCATCATCATCAACCCATGAATGAATGACTTTGTTTATTTGTTTCTCACGCGGCCCAGAGAGACACACCACTCGACTCTCTCTCTCTCTCTCTCTCTCTCTCTCTCTCTCTCTCTCTCTCTCTCTCTCTCTCTCTCTCTAGTGTGTGTGGGGGGAGGGGGAGGTGGGCCGAGGCGTGGTGAGGACCTTACTTAGACTTGAGGAGCGTAGTGCGAGGCCGAGGGAAGGTCGGTCTCGCGCATCAGAGACCATCACTGGAGCCTCGGCCAGTAGTTAGCGGCGCTGAGGTCAGGCCTGGCTGGGGATCTGTACGGGCACTGACACACCAGCTGATATCAACCCTGTGGACGGGAGAGAGAAGCAAAGAGGAGGTGATTAATATGTGTGGGTGTAGGGAGGAGGGAGACGAGGGAAAAATAATGAAGATGGTTAATATGTGGGTGTAGGGAGGAGGGAAGGGGAGATGGTTAGAATGTGGGTAGGGAGGAGGGGGGAGAAGCAAAGAGGAGGTGATTAGTTTGTGTGTGTAGGGAGGAGGGAAGGGGAGATGGTTGGAATGTGGGTAGGGAGGAGGTGGTTAGTTTGTGTGTGTAGGGAGGAGGGGAGAGAAGCAATGGGGGAGGTGGTTAGTTTGTGTGTGTAGGGAGGGGGGGGGGAAACAAAGAGGAGGTGGTTAGTATGTGGGTAGGGGTGAAGGGGTAGATGGTTAGTATGTGGGTAGGGTTGAGGGTAAGGGATAGGAGTAGAAGAGAGGCAAAGGGGAGGAGGTGGTTAGATTGTGGATAGGGAGGAGGGAAGGGTAGATGGTTAGAATATGGGTAGGGGTGAGGAAGGGAAGATGGTTGGAATATGGGTAGGGGTGAAGGAGGTGTAAGGGGGTAAGATAGGGTAGAGACGGTGGTGGGGGGGGGGGAAGGTTAGGATAGGGAGGTTAGGTGAGGGAGGGAGGTATAAGGTAAGGGGGGTCAGGAGGTGGGGTAGGGGTGGGGGAGGAAAAAAGGGATGAGGGGAAGATTAAGAACTGGTATTAAGAGTTAGTGGGGTAAAGGGGGGAGGGTTAGGAAAGGGGGGAGGGGGTCAGTTTGGTTTGGGGGGGGGGTAGTAAGGGAGAGAAAAGGGGGGAGGTCTGGGTTTGATGGGATGGGAAATGGTGGTGGTGGTGGTGGTTTAGGGACACACACACACACACACACACACACACACACACACACACACACACACACACACACACACACACAGACACACACACACACACACACACACACACACAAAACTAGTTATAATGAATGGAAAAATAGGTAGGTATTGTGAATGAAAAAAAAATAATAATAATCTATCCTCAGAAAAAGAAACAAGGGAAGATTATTATGTGTTGGGTGTGTGTGTGTTTGTAATTGTGTGAGTAGGGTGTGTGTGTGTTTGTAATTGAGTGTGTAGGGTGTGTGTTTGTAATTGTGTGTGTAGGGTGTGTGTGTGTGTTTGTAATTGAGTGTGTAGGGTGTGTGTGTGTGTGTGTGTTTGTAATTGTGTGAGTAGGGTGTGTGTGTGTGTGTTTGTAATTGTGTGAGTAGGGTGTGTGTGTGTGTGTGTGTTTGTAATTGTATGAGTAGGGTGTATGTGTGTTTGTAATTGAGTGTGTAGGGTGTGTGTGTGTTTGTAATTGTGTGTGTAGGGTGTGTGTGTGTTTGTAATTGTGTGTGTAGAGTGTGTGTGTGTGTTTGTAATTGAGTGAGTAGGGTGTGTGTGTGTTTGTAATTGTGTGAGTAGGGTGTGTGTGTTTGTAATTGTGTGTGTAGGGTGTGTGTGTGTGTGTGTTTGTAATTGTGTGTGTAGGGTGTGTGTGTTTGTAATTGAGTGTGTTGGGTGTGTGTGTGTTTGTAATTGAGTGTGTAGGGTGTGTGTGTGTGTGTT
>JAWQEG010006680.1:15000-16080 GCA_033782935.1 Petrolisthes cinctipes | reverse complement strand
TCCCCCCTTCTCTCTCTCTCTCTGTGTGTGTGTGTGTGTGCTAGCTTCATCCTCCCTCCCTCCCTACTCCCCCCTCCATCCATTCCTCTCTCCCAGCTACCCCCCCCCCATTCCCTCCCTGCCTCAGACACACACACACACACACACACTCTCTCTCTCTGTGTGTGTGTGTGTGTGTGTTAGCCTCTCCGACACACCACCGCTCTCTCTCTCTCGACAGTGTCTGGCTGAACGTGGGGGAGGGAGGGTGTGTGTGTCTGTCTGTGTGTTAGCTGTGCACATTCATTTTTTTAGCTTTTGTGTCGAGAGAAGTGATATTTTAGGCTTTGAGGTGATTTTGTGTCGAGAGAGAGACGTGAGTGAATATTTTTTAGCTGTGGTGATATTTTAGCTTTTTGTGGTGAATTTGTGTTTTTTAGCTTTTGTGTCGAGAGAAGTGATATTTTAGCTTTGGTGATTGTGGTGATAATTTAGCTTTTTGTGGTGAATTTGTGTTTTAGCTTTTGTGTCGAGGAGGTGATATTTTAGCTTTGGTCATTTTGTGTCGAGAGAGACGTGTTTTTTTTTTTAGCTTTTGTGGTGAATTTGTGTTTTTTAGCTTTTTTTGTCGAGAGAAGTGATATTTTAGCTTTGGTGATTTTGTGTCGAGACTTTTTTTTTTTAGCTTTTGTGTGTGAATTTGTGTCGAGAGAAGTGGTTTTTTTTTTTAGCTTTTGTGTCGAGAGAAGTGATATTTTAGCTTTGGTGATTTGTGGTTTTTTAGCTTTTGGTGAATTGTGGTGATTTTGTGTCGAGAGAGACTTGATAATTTTAGCTTTTGTGTCGAGACGTGATATTTTAGCTTTGGTTATTGTGTTGATATTTTAGCTTTGTGATCTTGTGTCGAGAGAGACGTGATATTTTAGCTTGGGTGATATTTCGACTGGTGGTGTTTAGCTTTGGCATTGGCTACACTGTCAGCTGTGGTGTTGGCTATACTGTCAGCAGTGGAATTTAGCTGCGGTGTGTGTTTAGCTTTGGCATTGGCTACACTGACAGCCGTTGTGTTGGCTATACTGTCAGCTGTGGTGTTGGCAATAC
>JAWQEG010006680.1:0-10000 GCA_033782935.1 Petrolisthes cinctipes | reverse complement strand
TATCAATAACACTAGTAGATAACAAGACATTACTGTAATATCAATAACACAAGCATTACTATATTACAAAACATTACAAAGCATTACTGTTATACACACCCATAACAACAATAGATAACAAAGCATTACCATAACAAACTAACCAGTATACAGGGTGATTCAAAACTATATTTACAAACTGACAGGGTATATTCCTGACATGATGTTAAACATAGTTCCATATATATTTTTCAAAAATGTAAAAAGTTAATTACACACATGAAGGCCAAATCCATTACCGTGGGCGAACGATCGAACGCTTTAAAATTAACTCCTCCCCCCACCTCATCCCCTGCTCTCTCTTAAGTGGACGAGGCAAGTTTTAAAACATATGAAGCAATGAAACCCTTATCGATCATGGGATTCAAACAGATCCGTTGGCTTTTAATCGATCCCAAGGCTTCGTGTTTCTTGTAATGTGAGATAAGTTAGTAGTACCGCCCTGCTGGCATCTACACGTATCACTCGGTAAGTGTAACTCGACCACAAAACAATAGATAGGGGTACAGTCATGGACAAATCTTTAGGGATACTATTACGAGAAGCAGAAGGAACAGTGACAAAATAAAGGATTTTAGTTAAACTACTGTTGTGGTTGTATGTGACACTCACTTAATACACTGTTAGTGTACGCCCTGTAATAAAAAATTATGTTGAAACTATTAGTGGTTACTGCTCTCTCAGCCTATCTGACATTACAAGAAACACGAATACTTGGGATCAATTCGAAGCCTAAGGATCTGTTTGAATCCCGTGATCGATAAGGGTTTATTGCTTCATACGTTGTATTAAGTTCCCTCGTCTACCCGAGAGAGAACACGGGGTGCTGTGGGGGGGGGGGGGGAGTTAATTTTAGAAGTGTTCGATCATTCGCCCACAGTAATGGATTTGGCTTTCATGTCTGTCATTAACTTTTTAAATTTTTGAAAAATACATATGGAAATATGTTTAACATCATGTCAGGACTTTACCCTGTCAATTTGTAAATGTAGTTTTGAATAACCCTGTATAAGAAAGACAAGAATCACCCTTAAGGATCAGAGACTCTTTTTGGTTTGTGAATTGGAAGGTCAGTGATTCCTCCAAAGTATGCCAGGAAAAACAGGACCAAATGAACAAAAATAATGGTGTGTGTTCTGTTGTTGCTTGGAATAGTTTGTAGGATTCAGTTGCTGTTACAGATTTACCAACACAAAAACGTCCCCCTTAAATAAATTAACACGTTCCGTTCTCTTTCACCTTTCCGTTCTCTTCCACTGTTCCATTCTCTTCCACCGTTCCCCCTTTAATTAACACATTCCGTTCTCTTCCACCTTTCCGTTCTCTTCCACCGTTCCGTTCTCTTCCACTGTTTCGTTCTCTTCCACCGTTCCATTCTCTTCCACCTTTCCATTCTCTTCCACCGTTCCATTCTCTTCCACTGTTCCATTCTCTTCCACCTTTCCATTCTCTTGCACCGTTCCGTTCTCTTCCACCGTTCCCCCTTTAATTAACACATTCCGTTCTCTTCCATCGTCCGTTCCATGCAGGCCCAGCGAAAGATACACAACCTGCGAAACCAGTGGAACGCGGAACACCAGAGAATCGCACTGAGGATTGCAAACGGAGGTGAAGTGAGAGGCAGTAAATGGAGACACTACAACGCCCTCACCTTCATCAGAACCTCCTTAGAAGCCAGAAGGAATAAGATCAAAATGGAGGAGGATCTGTTGTTGGCTTCGTCTTCGGCCATCTCGTCGTCTACGGCTGCGGCGGCGTCATTGTCACTGTCATCACTATCACCTTCAGTCACCGTCACACATGTTAGTATCAAGCAAACCTCTTGTAGTTGTTTGTTTGTTTGTCTGTTTGTGCTTAACATCTATCGACTACCTAATGGTCACTAAGGCGACAAAGCTCTTTTAGCTAGTCATTCATGTTAGAATCAAAGATATTTTAGCCATGCATATTAGAATCAAAGGTATTTTTAGTTAGTCATAAATGTTTACAATATTTCAATTTCGGTCAATGATGTTTGTACAATGATTGAATTATTGATATTAGGTGCCGTAACAGCGAGGTCATATAGCGCCAGAGACAGGTGATAGAGAGGTGTGACAGCAAGCAGGAAGGAAATAAAATGAAAAGAGGGACAGTAGAAGAATTGAAAGGGAGTGGTTGTGGTCGAAGGGGCGCCAAAACCCTTAAAGTTTATGTTTGTACACTCGCAATCCAAAATTTATATCCAGGTCTTGTTGAAGTTTCGAATCATTTGACATACTAGTGAACCAATTACAACACTTATCCTGTTTCATATTTGTATCCAGGTCTTGTTGAAGTTTCGAATCATTTGACGAACTTGTGAACCAATTACAACACTTATCCTGTTTCATATTTATTTGCTTGAGCTCGCTTAATACTCGATCAGGCTATTCGAAGCAAGCCTGGATACATATTTTGGATTGCGATTGTGTACAGCCACAATCAAATAACCACCGACACTTTCCTTCCATCGTACAAATAAATCAGTATCTTATCAAAATATAATCATAAAACAACACCTTACGTCAACTCAACCCCCTCAATTATTATTATTATGAGGTGCTGCAAAATCATACACGTGTTGTTCTTTATTACCAAGATATTTACTACGATGGAAGGAAAGTGTTGGTGGATATTTGATTGTGTTTGTACAATGGTTGTTTTGTTTTGGCTACACAAGTTAGAATCAAAATCAAAAGTCATTTAGTAACAATCACGAAATGTTGATGGTGTTACAAAGTGGAGGAAGCTAGTGGAAGACGTAAAGGTGTGTGTGTTTCATCTGTCTGCAATTGTAACTTGCAACCATAACACAGTCTATCCACTCTGTCCAGGTGGAAAGTGGAGGAAGTGGAAGACGGAATGTTGTGTCTAATTCTTACATCCACAATAATATTATAACCATGTATTCCCTCTCTCCAGGTGGAAAGTGGAGGAAGTGGAAGACAGAATGATATGTCTATTTCTTATACTGTACCCACAATTATAACCACATTCCCCTCTCTCTAGGTGGAAAGTGGATGAAGTGGAAGACAGAAAGGTGTGTCTAATTCTTATATCCGCAATTGTAACCACATTTCCCTCTCTATAGGCGGAAAGTGGAGTGTCGGATGAAGCGGAAGAGCCAGAAGATGTGAAGCCGCTGTTCCTCCACCATTCCCTGGAGTGTCAACTGGAAATCCCTGACCAATCCCCACCCAGGAAGAGAATGATGTCTGAATGTACTGATGGCCCAACACCTTATATGGACCCCAGAGATGATATTACTAGTACGTTATTAATTAAGGAGTTATTAATTACCATAAGTTGTTAATTACCATAGTTATTAATGAGTTATTAATTACCATAAGTTATTAATGAGTTACTAATTACCATAAGTTGTTAATTATCATAAGTTATTAATGAGTTATTAATTACCATAAGTTATTAATGAGGAACTACTTACCATAAGTTATAAATGACTTACTAATTACCATAAGTTATAAATGACTTACTAATTACCATAAGTTATAAATGACTTACTAATTACCATAAGTTATTAATGATTTACTAATTACCATAAGTTATTAATGAGTTACTAATTACCATAAGTTATTAATGACTTACTAATTACCATTAGTTATTGATGAGTTATTAATTACCACCTTATTAATCCCTAATTACCTGCCTCTCTGGTAATCCCTCGTCACATTCATCCTTTCTAATTCCTTACCCATTTTTCACCTTATAAATCCCTCACCACCAATTACCTCCTCACTAATCCCTCAACAAATACCACCCAGCCAATAACTCACAACTTTATTCCTTCCCTTCCACTTTGTCAACAACTCACAAACTTTACTTCCGTTCCAGTTTGTCAATAATTTACAAACTTTACTTCTTTCCCTTCAATATCGTCAATAACAAACTGTACCCCTTTCCTTCAATCTCATCAACAACTCACCAACTTAGCTTCTTCCCCTCCACTTTGTCAATAACTCACAACTTTACTTCTTCCCTTCAATCTCATCAATAATTCACAACTTTACTTCTTCCCTTCCACTTTGTCAATAACTCACAATCACCACCATAATAAAAACTTGCAACTAAACTTCTTCCATTCCACTTTGTCAATAACTCACAAACTTTACTTCTTCCCTTCAATCTCATCAATAACAAACTTTACGACTTCCATTCCACTTTGTCAATAACTTTCAAACTTTACTTCCGTTCCACCTTGTCAATAACTCACAACTTTACTTCTTCCCTTCAATCTCGTCAATAACTCACAAACTTTACTTCATTCCCTTGCAGTATTTGTCAACAACTCATAACTTTACTCCTTCCCCTCCACTTTGTCAATAACTCACAAACTTTACATCTTCCTTCAATCTTGTCAATAACTCACAACTTTACTCCCCCTCCACTTTGTCAACAACTCACAAACTGTACCCCTTCCCTTCAATCTCATCAATAACTCACAAACTATACTTCTGTTCCACTTTGTCAATAACTCACAAACTTTACTTCCGTTCAATCTCATCAATAACTCACAAACATTACTTCATTCCCTTCCAGTCTTTGTCAACAACTCACAAACTTTACTTCATTCCGTTCCAGTCTTTGTCAATAACTCACAAACTTTACTTCTTTTCTTCAATCTCATCAATAACAAACTTTACCTCTTCCGTTCAATCTCATCAACAACTCACAAACTTTACTTCCGTTCAATTTCGTCAACAACTCACAAACTTTACTTCATTCCCTTGCAGTCTTTGTCAACAACTCACAAACTTTACTTCTTCCCCTCCACCTTGTCAACAACTCACAAACTGTACCCCTTCCCATCCAATTTGTCAACAACTCACAAACTTTGTCAATAACTCACAAACTTTACCTCTTTCCTTCAATCTTATCAATAACTCACAAACTTTACTTCCCTTCAATCTCGTCAATAGCTCACAAACATTCCTTCTTTCCTTCAATATCGTCAATAACTCACAACCACCATAATAATAACTCACAAACTTTATTTCTTCTTCCTTTCAATTTTGTCAACATCTCACAAACTTTACTTCATTTCCCCTCCACTTTGTCAACAACTCACAAACTTTACTTCCATTCAATCTCATCAACAACTCACAAACGAAACTTCTTCCATTAAATCTCATCAACAACTCACAAACTAAACTTCTTCCGTTCAATTTCGTCAACAACTCACAAACTTTACTTCCGTTCAATCTCATCAATAACAAACTTTACTTCAGTTCCACTTTCTCAATAACTCACAAACTTTACTTCCGTTCAATATCATTAATAACTCACAAACTAAACTTCTTCCTTTCAATCTCATCAACAACTCACAAACTTTACTTCTTCCGTTCAATTTCGTCAACAACTCACAAACTTTACTTCCCTTCAATCTCATCAATAACTCACAAACTTTACCTCTTCCATTCCACTTCATCAACAACTCACAAACTTTACCTCTTCCCCTCCAATTTGTCAACAACTCACAAACTAAACTTCTTCCATTCAATTTCATCAACAACTCACCAACTTTCCTTTCTTCCCTTCCAGTCTTGTCACCAACTCACAAACTTTACCCCTTCCCTTCAATCTCATCAACAACTCACAAACTTTACCCCTTCCCTTCAATCTCATCAACAACTCACAAACTTTACCCCTTCCATTCAATCTCATCAACAACTCACAAACTTTACTTCTTCCATTAAATCTCATCAACAACTCACAAACTTTACCCCTTCCCTTCAATCTCACCAATAACAAACTTTACCTCTTCCATTAAATCTCATCAACAACTCACAAACTAAACTTCTTCCATTCAATTTCGTCAACAACTCACCAACTTTACTTCATTCCATTCCAGTCTTTGTCAACAACTCACAATCACCACCATAATAATAATAATTCACAACTTTACTTCATTCATTCAATCTCATCAACAACTCACAAACTAAACTTCTTCCGTTCAATTTCATCAACAACTCACAAACTTTACCTCTTTCCTTCAATCTCATCAACAACTCACAAACTAAACTTCTTCCATTCAATCTCATCAACAACTCACAAACTTTACTACTTCCGTTCAATTTCGTCAACAACTCACAAACTAAACTTCTTCCCCTCCAATTTGTCAACAACTCACAAACTTTGTCAATAACTCACCAACTTTACCTCTTTCCTTCAATCTCGTCAACAACCTACAAACTATACTTCATTTCCTTCCACTTTGTCAACAACTCACAATCACTACTATAATAATAATAACTCACAACTTTACTTCATTCATTCAATCTCATCAATAACTCACAAACTTTACTTCATTCCCTTCCAGTCTTTGTCAACAACTCACAACTTTACTTCCGTTCAATCTCATCAACAACTTACAAACTTTACCCCTTCCGTTCAATCTCATCAACAACTCACAAACTAAACTTCTTCCGTTCCATTTCGTCAACAACTCACCAATTTCCCTTCCTTGCCTTGCAGTCTTTGGTGAATACGTGTCTAGTGAGCTTCGCCAAATTCAGAACAGGAAAGCCATCGCCATCGCCAAATACAAGATTAACAACATTCTCTTTGAGGCCACCACGGGAGTATATGACATTAAGTAAACAAAACAAAACAAAACACACACACACACACACACACACACAAATAAACAAATAATGCAGAGTACAGTAATAATTTTATACGTATGTTTGTTATTATTATTACTATTATTTTATACGCAATTCCACAAACAAACAGTGCAGAATAAAGTAATAATTTTATACATCTTTTAATTTATTGTTATTATTATTATTATTATTATATTTATTTATTATTATTATTATTATTAATTTTGTTATGTTTGTTATGGATGCGTATTATATAATTTAATATATTTTTTTTTTTTTTTTTTTTTTATGGATGCGTATTTTATCGTTTTAAATAAATCTGTGTACAAAAAAACTTAATACACTTTTGTTATAGGTGTGTATTATATCGTTATTAAATATATCATTACATTTAATTAATACATAATACACTGATGTTATGGATGTGTATTTTTTTTTGTAATTAATACACTTTGAGGGGGGGGGGCGTTGTGTTTGAAATGTACAAAAAGGAATTACATAGAGTACACACATTCATTACATACAGTACACACATTAATTACATAGAGTACACACATTCATTACATAACATTACAGTACACATTCATTACATACAATACACACATTAATTACATAGAGTACACACATTTATTACATAACATTACAGTACACATTCATAACATTACAATACACATTCATTACATAACAGTACACACATTCATTACATAACAGTACACACATTCATTACATATTACAATACACACATTCATTACATAACAGTACAATACACACATTAATTACATAACATTACAGTACACATTCATAATTACATACAAAACACACATTCATTACATACAGTACACACATTCATTACATAACATTACAATACACATTCATAATTACATACAATACACACATTCATTACATTACAGTACAATACACATTCATAATTACATAACAGTACACACATTCATTACATATTACAATACACACATTCATTACATTACACACTCATTACATTACAGTACAATACACACATTAATTACATAACATTACAATACACACATTCATTACATAACATTACATTACATTACACATTCATTACACAACAACAACAACAACAACAATAATAACGCATTTCTGTATGTGTGTAATGTATGTAATAATAGATTTTACAATACATACATTCATTACATACAATACACACATTCATTACATAACATTACAAAAAAACAAATAACAACTCATTAAACAACAACAACAACAATAACAAAATTACAAAAAAAAAAGGCATTATTTGTACAAGTCGAATAAATATCATTCATAATTTTTGAAAGAGGGGGGGGGTATAATTTTTTTTTGGGGGGGGGGGTTGGAGGGGGGGGAGGGTAGAGTTTTGGATAATTTTTTTTTTTTTTTTTTTTTTTTTTTTTTTTTTGAGATAATGATTCCTCCGAACTATTCCCAGCATTTCATTCATTAGTTAATTAAGGACTGTGTGTGTGTGTGTGTGTGTGTAATTGGAGGCTTCTGATTCCTCCTGACTGTCACGAAACACACACACACACACACACACAAATGCCTTCCATATTGGTAGGTGTGTGTGTGTGTGTGTTTGGAGGCTTCTGATTCCTCCTGACCATGCCACGAAAAACACACACACACAAACACACTCCTTCCATATAGGTGTGTGTGTGTGTGTGTGTGTTTGGAGGCTTCTGATTCCTCCTGACCATGCCATGAAAAACACACAAACAAACACACACACACACACACACACAAACACCTTCCCTATAGGTGTATGTAGTTGTGTGTATGTGTGTGTATCGTGGCAATATTTGAAGGACTCATTTAGGGTACCTCCAATTAATTTTCTGACTACACACACACACACACACACCTCTCTCTCTCTCTCTCTCTCTCTCTCTCTCTCTCTCTCTCTCTCTCATACACACACACACACAGTCTCTCTCACACACACACACACACACACACACACACACACACACACACGGTCACTTAATCATTCAATCAAATCAATCCATATTTTAATCCAAATTAATAATAAAAAAAATAAATTAAAAAAACAGACATTATCATCATCATCATCAATATCAAATCATCATTAACATAGAATATAATTATAATTGTTTACATAATAATAATAATAATAATAATAATAATAGTAGTAGTGGTAGGATTTAGTTAAGAAAAAAATGTGGGTTACAATATATAGGTTAATTATTTAATAAGTAGATAGGGTCTATAGAATTTTACTTAATTAAATAAAATGATATAGAATAAGAGTGACTTATTATGCATTTTATTTTATACATGTACAGTTGGCTCCATTTGTAACGAGTACAGTGTGTTTTGGTGATGTGGCAGCACTGTTTATTAATATTAATTGTAAATGTGGCACCACTGTTTATATTTAGAGTAATTGTGAATGTGGCACTACTGTTTATTTATTGTAATTGTAAATGTGGCAACACTGTTTATATTTAGAGTAATTGTGAATGTGGCAACACTGTTTATATTTAGAGTAATTGTAAATGTGGCAACACTGTTTATTTAGAGTAATTGTAAATGTGGCAACAGTGTTTGTTTATTAAAATGAGTAAACAAAAACAGTGTTGCCACATATACTATTAAAACAAGTAAACAAACGGTATTGCCACATTTACTATTATAACGAGTAAACAAAAACAGTGTTGCCAACTCATATACTATTAAAACAAGTAAACAAACAGTGTTGCCACATATACTATTAAAACAAGTAAACAAACAGTGTTGCCACATATACTATTAAAACAAGTAAACAAACAGTGTTGCCACATATACTATTAAAACAAGTAAACAAACAGTGTTGCCACATATACTATTAAAACAAGTAAACAAACAGTGTTGCCAACCTCATATACTAATAAAAACAAGTAAACAAACAGTGTTGCCACATATACTATTAAAACAAGTAAACAAACAGTGCTGCCACATATACTATTAAAATAAATAAACAAACAGTGTTGCCACATATAATATTAAAACAAATATACAAACAGTGGTGCCACATATAATATTAAAACAAATATACAAACAGTGTTGCCACCTCATATACTAATAAAAAGAAGTAAACAAATACAGTGTTGCCACATATACTATTAAAACAAGTAAACAAACAGTGTTGCCACATATATAATCAACCCACCACACATTATACTCGTTACCAATGAAAACAAAATAAAATAATATAATACAAAAATGTGTAAATATAAATATAAATTAATTAATAAATAAACTGGAAAGAAAAATTGGAAAATAAAATAAAATTCCCCATG
>JAWQEG010006679.1:37500-38665 GCA_033782935.1 Petrolisthes cinctipes | reverse complement strand
AGTATAATTCCCTTAGAATAAACAACCCTCTTTGATCCCCCTCCCCCCTCTATAGATGAGCTCGTAATATTGCAAACAGGTAATATTTGATATTCGTATGTTTGCAACTCGTAAAATTGCAACTGATATTTTACTGCAACTCGTATTTATATTTATTTTATGGTATTATTGCAGTTAGTTAAATTTCAACTGGTATTACTGCAGCTAGTTAAATTGCAACTGGTATTACTGCAGCTCGTATTATTGCAACTCATATTTACTGTATATTTATTTACTGGTATTACTGCAACTCGTATTTTTGCTACTCGTACTCGTACATCACTTAGGAGGGTCTGAGATTTTACCATGACCCCCTTACCACCACCACTACCAGCAACGACAGATTTTACACACGATGACCCCCCCTAACAACAACAACAGATTTTAAACACGATGACCCTCTACCCCTATCAACAACAACAACAACAACAACAACGACGACAGATTTTTACACACGATGACCCCCCCTACCACCACCAACACCACCACCAACAACCAAAAACTTGGGCCATATCACTGAAATTCAAACATATCTAGGTAATGTTGAGGAAGATCGGGACAAATTACAGGGGGTTTGCAGGGAGACGAGGAAATGGATCCAGATATCAGATAGTAGATGGTGACTTGTGTTTCCTGTGTGTGTGTGTGTGTGTGTGGAGGGGGGAGGGAAGGGAGTGTGTGTGTGTGTTTGGGGAGGGTCGAGGGGGAGGAAAGAGGTGCGTGTGTGTGTGTTTGGGGAGGGGGGAGGGAAGGGGTGTGTGTGTGTGTTTGGGGAGGGTCGAGGGAAAGGTGTGTGTGGAGGGAAAGGGTGTGTGTGTGTGTGTGTTTGGGGAGGGTCGAGGGGGAGGAAAGAGGTGTGTGTGTGTGTGTTTGGGGAGGGGGGAGGGAAGGTGTGTGTGTGTGTGTTTGGGGAGGGTCGAGGGAAAGGTGTGTGTGGAGGGAAAGGGTGTGTGTGTGTGTGTGTGTTTGGGGAGGGTCGAGGGAAGTGGTGTTTGTGTGTGTGTTTGGGGAGGGTCGAGGGAAGGAGTGTGTGTGTGTGTGTGGGGAGGGTCGAGGGAAGGAGTGTGTGTGTGTGTGTTTGGGGAGGGTCGAGGGAAGGGGTGTTTGTGTGTGTGTTTGGGGAGGG
>JAWQEG010006679.1:0-30000 GCA_033782935.1 Petrolisthes cinctipes | reverse complement strand
TATATGGAAGGAGCTTGTTTCGTGGCATGGTTAGGAGGAATCAGAAGCCACCAGATCTCATACACGTTCACAGGGTCCTTAATTAAGTGGGTATACAGTACTCCATTACGAGCGATTTGGAGGGCTTATGATTCCTCCAAACACGGGGAAAAAACAGACGACCTCAGAGATACTAATAGCTTTTTTTTTTTTTTTTTTTTTTTTTTTTTCGTGGGATGGTTTAGAGGCTTACAATGTAGTTTTTTGAGGGTGTTACTAGGATTTATGGACTTACGATTCATGGTTTCTTCCCTAATATATTTATCAAAACTGGGGTCCTGTGTGGTTTGCTGGCATACTTTGGAGGAATTAAGGGGCACTAATGAATCAAACGTGTTCTCCCTTAGTCAGAAAATTGGAGGTTAGCGAGTCCTTCAACTATTGCCACGAAACACACACACCTTTATGGAAGGAGCTTGTTTCATGGCATGGTCAGGAGGAATCAGAAGCCTCCAATTATCATCATACACGAGTACAGAGTCCTTAAGGAGACTGTTTTGTGACATGGCAAATTGGATGCTACCGATTCCTCCTTACTGCTATGCCAGAAATCAGTTTGGAGGAATCAGAGCCCTTCCAATTTAATCATCAGCAAGAGAATTTTCCCTTCATTAAACGTAGCCACAGTATTATTTCAGAATTTTACTAGAATGTGCCTCAAATCAAGTCTCACTTGATTAGTGTGTGATACCAGAAAAAAATGTTTCAATTTCTGCTGGTCATATTAGACTGTGATACCGGAGGGCAAAGTTTCTCTCAATACTATGGCCAAAAAAAATATATATTAGACTGTTCTCGTGTCCTGAGGGTGAGTGACTACATAAAGTAAAGTAGGAAGGTAGTCGACCAAACGGAAACTTTTGGAAAACGTCAAATTAAGAATGACCTGTACCTACCAATTCATATTTCACACTTATAATTCTTACCTATATAACTGTATATATATATCAATTTACCAGCTCATATTGTTTTACACCCTCATACTTCCTAGCTCATGCTTACCCAAATTACCTTATGGCCTTTATCAATTCATATCTCGCATCGCACTCATACTTACCAAAATTACCTTATGGATTTACCAACTGATATTGTTTTGCACACTCATCATACTTACCCAAAATAAGAAGGTAAATAATGTTTAGGCTTCGTGATATTCAATAATCCGGTAATGTTTAACCCAAAGCAGTCCGTACCAGAGTAACTAATGTATCTGGTGCACAAACAAACAAACAATCAAACAAACAGGCATGAGTGATTACATATCAAGGCATTAAGTGGAGGATACAGTGTTGGTAAATCCGGAGCAAATTATTCCTCCAAACTATTCCAAGCAACATGCCACCATTATTTTTGCTCCTCTGGTTCTGTTTTCTGGCATATTTTGGAGGAATCAAGGCACTCCAATGTACCAAAAGTATACTCTCCCCTTAAAAAATATTAAGGGGAGAACCGATATTTGGTAATTTGGAGAGCTACTGAATTCTCCAAACACAGACAAGAAACAGATTCCTTATTGGCAACACTGAGGTGACTGATTTATTTCCCGGGATAGTTAGGTGGATTCAGTAGCCTTCCAAATTACGATAAAGAAGTCCTCCCTGCCCTTAAGTGACCCTGTGATGTAGTAAGAAAGTTGGAGGTTAGTGAGTCCTACAAACATTGCCACGAAACACCACCTAAATTAAAGGAGTTTGTTTCGTGGCATAGTCAGAGGGAGTCAGAAGCCACCAACTCTCATACACGATCACAGGGTCCTTATGACTTTGGTGTGTGTGTTGCTGGCTGTATCTATCTGAGTCCAGTTCAGTACTTTGTGGAGGGCTTCTGGTATATCCAAACTATCCCAGGAAACCAGTCACCACAATGTTACTAATAGGAGATGTTGTGTTTTGTGACATAGTTTGGAGGAGTCAGTGACCTACCCACAACTTACTTGAACCGCGAGGGATCCTATATACTAAATATGTATTGCCTCTTGGTGTGACATCCAAGTACAGCACAGTTGACAAAATATGAATTGCGACAACTTTTGATGGAACGTTAAGTATATTAAATTAATATCCATAGACGTTGGTAGGGATCATAAATATGTTTCCATTTACTCTTGTATTAGATATTTATGGTCCCTATAAATAGTTATGGATGTTAATATAGTTAGCGTCCCATCAACATTTGTCGCAATTTATATTTTGCCAACTCTACAAATCATGACTGTGCGAGTATTATACAAGGGTTGGTGGTATTGGGGGGTTGGATTACAAGCACCATAAAAGTTGGGAGAATACAAGTTACAGTTTCGCTTCAGTGGCTGGTGGTGATAGTAGGGCAATGTAAGTCAACCCAGCAGAGACAATTCTTTCATAAAAGTATTTGTTAGGTAGAGGTATAGTTTGTGACGAGAGAATCAGTAACAACATAATATCAAAAATTTAATCTGTAAAAGAAAGTGCCCCAATGCTTGTTGCTCCTTACGATCTATAAATGTCACATCGAAGTTTATGTCCGGTAAAATAATGTATTATGATAATGTTCTCCTACCAAATATTGCCTCAATTCAGTGGTACCAATTCACTGTAGCGATGATTATTAACGCCCCCCAAAAAATAGCCATGTAAAATTCAATAATGCTTTTACTTTGTGACCTAGAAAGCCGCTTACAAAACTAGCACTTAAATTATGTGATTAGACACTTCGATTATTGTGTGTGTGTGTTTTGTACGAATTCTAAGAGATGAGGAACTTGAAAGTACTACGATTTAAAAATGTTTAATGTTATTGGTCCACAGCTTTGAAGTTGGGTTTTGATAGCATATTAATGTCTTTTTCTTCCTCCTCTCCAACGCTTTCACCCTCCTTCTCTCTCTCTCTCTCTCTCTCTCTCTCTCTCTCTCTCTCTCTCTCTCTCTCAATATTTCCTTCTCACCCTCTCAATGTATATCTTTTTACCTCCCTTTCTTTTTACTCTTTCCTTCCTCCACCTCTCATTCCCACGCTCTTTCTCTTTCTCTGCTCATTTATCGACATACCTCTTTCCCCCATCCATCCCACTCCCTCTTTTTCCTCTCCCCCTCTCTCTCCCTTTCCTCTCACCCTCTCCCTTTCTACCATCCCATCCTCTCATCCTCTTTCCTCTACCCACCCTCTCTCTCTCTTTCTTTTTCCACTCTCCATTCTCATTCCTCTCTCCCCATCTCCTTCTCTTTCCTCTCTACCCCACCCTCCACCCACTCTCCACTCCTCCCCCTTTCTTTCTCTTTCCTCCCTACCCAACAACCACCCTCCTCCTCCTCTCCACTCTCCTCTCTAACCCACCCACCTTTCTTTCTCTTTCCTCCCTACCCAACCACCCAACCACCCTCCTCCTCCTCCTCTCGACCCTGACTCGGCCAAAAACAGGTGTGTGACAAATGCCGTAATCACAACATCTGGGTAAGGAAGCGAGGCCACAAAGGACACTGCCCTTACGACCTGTGCACCTGCCCTTACTGTGCCTTCACTGATCGTCGGCAGGAGCTCATGAAACACCAACAGAGGGTCAGGAGGTGGGTGTTGTTGTTGTTGTTGGTGTTTGCCTGTAAGTATGTATGTATGTCCTTCTTCTGTCTGTCTGTGTGTCAAGTTCTCATTGTCTTTGTCTGGGTGTGTCTGTCTGTCTGTCTGTATATTAATGTTCATAGTTTGTTTGTTTGTAGGGATTATTAAGAATGTAATTATTTTTTTTTTCTTTTGTGTTAGATGCTTACTTATAGTCTCGTTTTCTTTGTGTCTGTCTGTTCCTGCCTCTCATTACTATCTATCTCTTTGTCTCCTTCTCTTAGTTTATATTTCTTTATATTATGCATCATATTTTGTTAACGTTCTATCTCTACCCAACCTGTCTCTCCATTACTATCTCTGTGTCTTGTATGTCTTGTTCTGTTTTTCTGTCTCTAACCTACTTGTCTCTTATTACAGTAATTTTCTCTTTAATTGTATATCTCATTTCTATGTTTTCTCTCTTTTTCTTAAATCGTATATCTCATTTCTATGTTTTTTCTCTTTCTCTTAAATTCTATATCTCATTTCTATGTTTTCTCTCTTTTTCTTAAATCGTATATCTCATTTCTATGTTTTCTCTCTTTTTCTTAAATCGTATATCTCATTTCTATATTTTCTCTCTTTCTCTTAAATTCTATATCTCATTTCTATGTTTTCTCTCTTTTTCTTAAATCGTATATCTCATTTCTATGTTTTCTCTCTTTCTCTTAAATTGCATATCTCATTTTGTACTTTATCTCATTTCTATGTTTTCTCTCTTTCTCTTACTTTGCATCTGTCTACCTCTACTGTGTTTTCTACAATCGCCTGCATGAAAGAGAAGAATAAAATCAGAAAGCGTGTGCTGCATATCTGTCTGTTTTATATTTTCCAGTTTCTTGTGGCAAAACTTATCTAACCTAATCTAACCAAAATTAATCTATCCTAACCTAAGCTAAGTTAATCTATCCCAACCTAACCTAAGTTAATCTCTCCTAACCTAATCTAACCTAAGTTAATCTATCCTAACATAAGCTAAGTTAATCTATCCTAATCTAACCAAAGCTAATCTAACCTAAGTTAATCTATCCTAACCTAACCTAAATTAATCTATCCTAACCTAAGCTAAGTTAATCTATCCTAACCTAACCAAAGCTAATCTAACCTAACCGGCAGGGCACAAGTGACCAGCCACCCAGTACTGACCTCGGAGATACAACCAAAACAACAGGATGAGATCGAAGACAACAACAACAACAACAACAACAACAACAACAACAACAACAACAATGCAACGCCTCGTCTCCACCACCACCACCACCACCACTCCACCAGCGACATCACCATCACCACCACAACACCACCACCACCAGTCGCCCCATCACTTCCCTCCATCAACAACTCCACCTCTGGCTCACCCTACCCCTCCTCCTCCTCTTCCTCCTCCTCCTCTACTTCTCCCTCGCCTTCTTCGTTTTCATCATCCTCTTCCTTGCCCATGCTGCCCTTACTGGAGCCCCTCGAGTGTAAGACAGAGGACACGACCACAACCAGCGTCTGGGAAAACAACACAATCACCACGAGGCCTTGGGAACCCACTACACCACCACCACACCACCTACCTCCAGCGGTTAGTGTGTGAGAGAGAGAGAGAGAGAGAGAGAGAGAGAGAGAGAGAGAGAGAGAGAGAGAGAGAGAGAGAGAGAGAGAGAGAGAGAGAGAGAGAGAGAGAGAGAGAGAGAGAGAGAGAGAGAGAGAGAAATGTGTGTGTGTGTGTGTAGTGAGAGAGAATGTGTGTGTGTGTGTGTGTGTGTGTGTGTGTAGTGAGAGAGAATGTGTGTGTGTGTGTGTGTGTGTGTGTGTGTGTGTAGTGAGAGAGAATGTGTGTGAGTGTGTGTGTGTTGTGAGAGAGAAATGTGTGTGTGTCCCTTGCATACATGTGAGTGAGTATGTGTGTACTTATTTACTCTCCGAAGAAAATTAGAAATGTTTATATCATCAGGTGAGATTATATATATAGTAGTCATTCTCTTCCTCCTCCTCCTCTTCCTCTTTCTCCTCCTCCTCTTCCTCCTCCTTTTCCTCTTCCTCCTCCTCCTCCTCCTCCTCTTGGACGAGTGGCGAGAACGTTACCACTACAGTTCACCCACCTGTAACAAACTCATTATCTTTTCTTAATTAAGGGGAGATTCTTTTGTTGGTGAATTGGAAGGTCTCTGATTCCTCCAAACTATGCTGGTAAACAGACGTCTGCCCTCGTTGGTACTAATAGGGGATCTGTTTTGTGGCATAGTTTGGTTGGAGAAATCACAGACCTCCCAATTCACCAAAAAGATAATCTCCCCCTAAGAACCTCCGTGATGTAGTAAAAAAATTGGAGGTTAGTGAGTCCTTCAAACATTGCCACGAAACATCACCTATATTGAAGGAACATGTTGCGTGGCATAGTCAGGAGGAATCAGCAGAAGCGGCCACTAACCCTCATACACGATCACAGGGTCCCTTCTGTTTTGAGATAAATGGAGTGCTATAGATTCCTTCAAACTATTCTGCAAAACAGATCGTCTACCCATTTGTTGAGGTAGTTTGTTTCCTGACATAGTTTGGAGGAATCAGTAACCCTCTAATTTACCCAAAGTAATTGATCCCCTCAATTAATTTTATCAGGGCAGAGTCAATCCCTTTTTAATACAATTTCTTCTTGAGTAAAACATTAATTTTATCATCACGTATTTTTAAAAATCTACATTCTGCCAGTCCGAATAATTCTTGACCTTATTCTACCGATCATAAACTTTCATTAACTTAGAATGTATGTTTTCTCGCAATATAATTCTAGTTTTCGTGTTAGTATCTATTTTTATTTTTTTGTCGGGTCTAAGCAGTCAGTCACTTTCTAAATGAGATATTTCTCCGACATAATCCATTATTTACTGAGCTTAAATCTTTTTCAAATTTAATGGCATCAATCTTGGTTAATAATAAATTGACGAATATATTTCTTTGCCAATCACCAGACTTAAAGGTCACTTAGGTTTTATTTTGACCGATACTTTAACAGTATTATTAATTTTCCTATTCTTTCCTGATCTAGTGTTTGTGTAATTCATCCCACGTAGGTTTCATTTCCTTTACTCTCATCTATCCAATTATGTTCTTTGATTGTCGGGTCTTTTCCTAATAATAATACATGAATAAACAATCTTTACACCAGGAATGTCTTACTCTTTGTCTCCTATGTCTCTCTCTTTCCAGAAGGGTAAATGTTGACAAGTCATTACATATAAGGATGAGTTCCAAACACATCTACCAATGGCCAACTTTGTTTATATTATCACATTATCTACAAAATGAAACTAATTTTAACATGAATTCATTTCAACAGAACAGGAATGCCAGACTCAAACCCATACTTTCCATCCTTACCTTTACTTAGTTATGGCCTGGTGGGTACAGCAGTGAGAACATCCCACCGCTGCCACTACAGCACCCCTGGGAGGTGAGGGCTCCTGCAGGCTTACACCACCACCACCATCAGACAAGGCCTGTCACCGTCATTACACCTCCTGACAGCACAGATGAGAGCAAAGATGAATTATACACCTCCCTGGATTACCATAAGAACTTCTTCATGCCCTCACCAACATCATCAACAACAACAACACCATCAGTGACAACAACAACATCAGCCGGGCATCGTTCCTATCCACTATACCCTTCCCCTCTCCAGCCCTCCAATCTCACACACAATAGGAATGGAGAGGTGGCCCCCTTGGGAGTGAGGCTAGATGTGTTGCAGTTCCAGGACCTATGGCAACACCAACGGCATGCCCTACAGGAGGATGAGGCTCACATGGACCCCTCCTCCCCCAGGTCCCATATCCCTTCACGCCCTCCCTATCGCTACTCCCATCCAGAATACCCCCTGACTTATCCATTATATGCCCCTTACCCTACCAGACCCTATGTTCACCCTTACCTGGACTGGTCTCGCCTTGTCCCTTCACATCACCACCACCGTACCCATTCCCTCCCACACCCAGCAGTACCCACTATATCCCCACACCACCACAGTTTAAACAAGATGGCTGCAATGGCATGGTGTCCGGCCAGGTGGTGATGATGTTATGGATAGGATGACTTAATGACTGGTGTTAAAAGTAATGTTAGGTGATAGTAAATGGTTTGAGGAAGTGTAATGGTTAACAGTAATGTCAGCATCCAACCTTGTCCAAGACTGTAAGTGTACTTCAAGATAAATGAAACTGGCTTCTCTGAACATTTAATATTCTATATATTAGAACAAAAATGCATCCATCACCATCATCACGGCTCAATTTTCCCTTTTTCCAAGGCCTAAGGGACATTTTTCTTGTGTTATAATTGGTAAGGCCCTGACATACCACAAATGGTCAGTACTATTTCCTCCTTAGTGAACTGGATAGTGTCTGTACCATATTATGATTATGAAAGTAATTATTTTTCTGAGGCTTTCATATCACATTTGATGGTCTTGTTGAGGAAAAAAATATTATATGAAAATGTTACATAACCAGTTTCATTCCTCTTGGATCACAAATAATGTGAGGAAGCTTTTAGGAAGCCAAACTAATTAAGAGGATAAGGTTTTGTTGGCACGTCAGAACGTAACTATTCCTCCAAACTGTGTTAGGCAACTGACTTTTCAGTCATAACATGAGTCGGAGGGTTAAGTAGACCATATTCCTAAAGCAAGTGATCCTCTTTAAGGAACCCTGTGATGTAGTCTAAAAATTGGAGGTAAATGAATCCTTCAAATATTGCCACGAAACACCACCTATATGGAAGGAGCTTGTTTTGAGGCATAGGCTGGAGGAATCAGAAGCCTCCAATTTTCATACACGATCACAGGGTCCTTAACAGAATAATGAATCTCACACAGTGATTACATTTGAGAATATACCAATGTTAATAATATATGATAATTAATGTATATCGTAACTTTTAGACATTTAGGGCCATATTTGAAAACAGCGTTAGTGAATGGGCGGAAAAATTCAATCCAGTGAGTACCATCATGATGTCACATACTTTTTGAATCGAACCATAACGTAACACACTTCTTGAATCCCCATGATATTACACGCTTCTTGAATCCCACTATAAAAAATGCCACACACTTTTTGAATCTCATTATAATGCAACACACTTCTTGAATAGCAATGATGTCACATACTTGTTGAATCCCTCACCATAACTTCACACTGGTCTTGAATATGGTTCCTGTAGGATATTGTTGTGAATTTTTGCTCAAAGATCTGAGGTTACAGCACCGTCCTTTATTCCTGTGATAAGGGAAAGAAATGAAGAAAGGAAGGATGGAATGAAGGAAGGAAGAAGAGAGGTAGGAAGAAAGGTAGGAAGGAACGAAGAAAAGAAATAAGAAAGTTCGAAGGGAGAAATGTAGGAAGGAAAGGAGAAAAGAATAGAGGAATGAGGGAAAGGAGGAGTGAGGAAGGGAAAGAAGGATTGAAAGGAAGGAAGGTGTTAAGTACAGTGTCCTATAATCAACACGACACAACACAGCACACTCCGATTTGTATTCTATTTCTTTCTGGCTGATGGTAAAGTCCACAGCCAATATCCTATCTGCATGACTGGAGGTGTGAGTTATGTTATTGTGTCACTCTAGTTGGTGTGTGTTGCTACTGTGTCATGTTATTGGTGCTCTGTCACTCTACTCTTACCGTTCCTCCACATATCTTTACCATATAGTTACTACTAGAACTGTATGACCTATTACAGTGTTTAATATTATACAAAGCATCTTATAAGCTTCTGGAGCCAATGTTGTTTGTTATGAATTGATATGCGATGGTGCGGTTAATTGAGTACATTTTAGATAAACTGATATTTCCTCCTTCCTATGATTAACCTATGGTTAACCAATCTGTTTCCTTGGGTTTATGGGACACTAGTTAATCTGGATAGAGCAAGTCCAGCCTGAGAACAGAGAAAGTAGAACGGAGGAAACAGTTGCCGGTGTTATTGACCCTTGAGGACCCAGTAATAGAGTCATATAATTGAAGATTCCTGAATCCTTTTTAAAACCGAGTCTCATGTGGACAGATTAGAGGGCTGGGGACGACTCCAAACAATGGCAAGATACAAACAACCTCAGGACAAGAGTAGGGAGAACTGTTTTGTAGCACAGGTTGGAGGAATCAGTAGCCCTCTAACACGACTACAAGACCACAGGCCTTATGAACCTTAAGGACCCTGTGATCGTGTATGAAAATTGGAGGCTACTGATTCCATCTGACCATGCCACGACACAAGCTCCTTCCATATAGGTGGCGTTTTGTGGCAATATTTTACCCGTTACCGCACGTGACGAGATAATTCGACACCACCAACAAGTGTGGAGGACTGTGGGTGACTACTACATCACAAATAAAGACAAGACCGTAATAACAATACCATGCCAAACAACGTCACACTTTTCCACACAATGCCACTTCACGCCACTATCACACCATCACTGCCACTTCTCTACACATTCACACACTACCACTTCACATCATTCACACCAAATAATGCCACTATCATGCCACGCCACTACTGTCATTCACCACATCATTCCACAACACCACACCACTTCCACTTTATAAGGATTTACACCACACCACACCACACCACTCCACATGGCCGCAACACTGCAATCAAAACAAGTTTTTACTCAACTGTGATGAAGAGGATACCTGGTAAAATAAGGGCTGATATTTATTTAGTTACCTTGCAATATTGTCGACGGATAATCAACACTGCAACCAATATCATGGATGGATTGCTGTTGTGAGGGAAGTTGGTTGTGTAGTACTGTACTGGTCAAGTGAGACATTTGGACTGAATCTTATGTATGACCTAACAATATCGCTGAGACCAGCAGCAATAGTTTTGTATCATTTTTCGATCATGTTTTTCATTCGAAGGTGTTGCGGGACTATATGGCATAAAACCTTTTGCTCGATTTCATGACTACTTTGTGCAATATAACCAAACTCAGCATATTGTAAACTGCAGTAGATTACTACAAACATGTGTGCAATATAGACAGTAAAACATATTGTGAATGCTTGTATAAATGTGGACAGCTGCATGATATGTACAATGGAGAACACACATTATTTATAATATGAAAAGCTGTTGTTCAAGATTATGGGCAAATGTGCAATAAACAATTCCTGTGTAATATTTACTGTGAACAACTGTTGTAGGAGTTTTACATTGCCAGATGTTATAGAAACAGATCTGTTAAACTTGAGGAATATATTTATCATCTGCTCAGTATATTACGATGGACACAGTGTGTACTGTACAGTACTTAAAATTTGAACTCAAAGACATTTTAGCAACAAGGATGTTGAGATGAATATGTAACCTACAAAAATCACTATAACTAAAGGAATCTGAATTTAAAAAATGGAAAGACTATTCCATACTGTGTCAACCAATCAGGGGTCATGGGATTTGCCAGATAGTTTAATAATTTAGCCAATATTTGACTGACAGGTGGTGGTGCATGAACATTCATATATATATACTGCTTTCACTGTTATCCCACCGAGGTTACAGGAGGACGTTATCCCTCATTCACAAGGTTTGTGTACAGTGACAAGTACTGAACTCTCAGGTCAGGTGGACTGGAGGTGATAACGCAACCACTGTACTTATATTTCTATTATACTTGCATGCTTGTACTAAGAGCAATGACAGGATAGCAAGACAATGCCACAGACAATTATACTGTACTGTAGTCCTTTTGCATTAGGCCTATACAAACTTTTTCCTACTTCTCTCTTTTCAGAAACTTAGCATAAGACGATGGATGCATAGCTGAATATTTAATAATAGTGATTTTAACCTTTAAGGTGTGGAAGGCTTCATTGGTTCGAGTAAATTCTCCTCACATTAGCTATAATTAAATACTAAAGTCATTCCTTGGGGTACAAGTGGTTTATCTTGTCCTTTGTCCTGCCTGTCAATTCACAGTTGGTAAAGTTCAAGTGTTGTCAATTATTTCAAAATGTAAGGTAGACTACATGCAGTTTGTTTACGTACAATACTGTCCTTATATACTACTAATGCCAAACTACCACTGGGCCATTGAGGTCATGTAGCACCAAGATAATACTGTACAAGAAAACAGACATATATAAAGGAAACAAACCCATGGAACAAATAAAAATAACCTACTAAGACTAAAGTAACCAAGGTGCCAAAGGAGACAGATGAACCTGAACACATATGGATGAATGAACTTGAACACATATGGCAGCACACACATCCTGTACAAGAAATCATATTTGTACAGTGTATTTCGTTACCCTTCAAAGATGATAATTATATGTACAGTATATGCCAATTACCAGTGTCTGAATTGCTCTTTGATAACTTAATGTACAGTATTTCAGAATTCCTTCCAATGCCTGCTGTGCTCATTCTATATAACCAATTTTGCTAATTCTACTTAATATCAATGTGTGCCAGTCCAAGGCTTCTTTTGAATGAAGTCATAATGCCATGTGATGTGAGGTTGTGATAAATTACTATCCTGCTTTTTTTTTGAAGGTTTATACCTTTCTCAGTGTCTTCATATTGCATGTGATAGTTTATTACCACAAACTACTGGTTATTCCACAGACAACTCATATCACGCACCACCACCATTACAATACTGGATGTTTTAGCTAGCCAATAGTTGACTGAAGTTGCCAGATATATCAGTAAGTCAATAGTAGCCTTAACTTGCCAGATGTTTCCATATTCATATCAGGTTTCTCAATGTCAGCTGTACAACACTACAGTAGGCAACATAAACGTTGGCCCTTCTGGTCCATAGATTCACACTGATCAACAAATGTGACAATGATATAAAAGATGTTTGGTTACTTTGCTTTTAATAAACTATGTATTGTTTTTGACATGATGTAATACTGTCTGCCAGGTTTTTTGGTGCGGACACAGGAATTTCTGCCCATAACCTGACGATTGCTGCTTTGTCATTTTCTACACGTAATTAATGCAGTTCCTGACATAAGCAACACAAAAAAGAAACTACAAATTAACTTTGAATTTGTCTAGCAATTGGCATCGCTGTATGGTAAAGTTCTGAAACTCACGCTGCCAGCTGTGACTTCAAGCTGTTCATTTGTGATCGTGAGTCAGGAAAGAAGATTTCCTATTTCCCATAACAGTATTTCTAAAAATAAACTGTTGGACTTTTCTTGCCTCTCGTCTACAAAATCTAAATAACAAGACTGCTGAGAGAAGGACCAATAAACTTACTAAGAAATATATATACTTTGACATACCCAAAGGACTTAGACACAGAAGACTTATACAACCAAGGAACTCAACCTAACGACTCACCCGAAAGGATGTGAAGAGGGGTAATATCTTGTGGGAGAACTGGAGGGCTACTAATTCCTCCAACCAATGCTAGAAAACAGTATGCTACAGTATGTGAGTAGGAAACCTGTTTTGTAGCAAAGTGGAAGAATCAGCAGCCCACTAATTCACCGATAACTGATGACCCTCTTATGTGTGTGTGTGTGTGTGTGTGTGGCAGATAGTTGCACATCACTTAAGCTAATGCATCTTTCTAGTAAGCCCAATGATAGGCCTTAAGGAGGGCAAATTGGAGGTAACTGATTTCTCTATACTATGCCACCAAACAGCAATATATATGATACTGAGGGAGGCTGTTTCATGACATGTGACTACCAATGCAAACTAACTCGACTGAATTTTCACCACCAACAAAAAAGATAAATAGGCCTACAGTATTTAATCATCCATCTGCTTTCGGTATGCCTATGATATCAACGCAGGTTTCTCTTTACTTATGTACAATCTACGTATACGATAATGTTAAGTACTATTGTTTACTATTGCTCTCAGGCTTGGCAGTCAGGATTCAGTCAGCTAAACCATTCTTATGTGGTGATTTGAGACAACCATTAACACCTTAACTCTCAATTTTAGATAGGTCAGTGGTCTTTGTTCTTCTATCAGTGAATTGGAGGGGACTGATTCCTCCAAATTGTACCAAAAAACAGCACCTACATTGAGGGAAGTGAGAGGATCTTTTTCGTGACATACTCGGTGATATCAATAGCCCTTCAATTTGTCAATGTCACACGCCCTCTGATTTAATATGCATGAAGCCCCCTTAAGGGGATTTTGTCTTGTCGGTAAATTGGAGGGCTACTGATTCCTCCAAACTATGCCAGGAAAATATTCGACTTCACTGTTACTAATAGGTGATCTGTATCATGGCATAGTTTGGAGGAATAAGTACCATATCCCTCCAATTCACCAACAAGAGAATCTCCCCTTAATTATTGTATTGAATCCCTGAAGCACAGTACTGTAGATGTCACATGTGCTTCACACCCAAGCCTGAGAGTGTTGTTATTGTGATGCAAATACAAGTTTCGCTTCCACAACTGAATGTGATAAAGTAATAAAAGTATCCAGTAAGTATAAGGAGTATGTAGTTTTCTTAACACTCAACCCATGAACAACTATGAATAAAGATGGGTAATGTTTAAGAAGAGCCATAGAAATGGTAAACCCAACTCTTTTTCCAACTTCATTTTTAATAATCTATCATTCCCTGTTTTTGTATGTAGAAATATAAATGCGATAGAGCATATTGACCATGTTTGATCCCTCCCTCACAAGAGGCTGGATTGAGGGGGTAAAACAAGTAAGTAATACATTAAATAGTTAAATATGTATATGTTTTAAAGTTAGTCTGACTTTACCTGACGACCTAACCTAACTCATTAAATCTGGACTGGGGCAGACTACCGTGACCTAACCAGGGGCAAACTACCAGGACCTAACCAGGGGCAAACTACACTCTTAACAAGTTTAGAAATAGGATCACCAAACATTACCTCCCCAATCCTAATCCTCAAAACCCGCAATCCCTGACCCAATCCACTCTTATCCTAACCCCCTTCCTAATCCTCCCCTGCTGGATCTTGAACTTGAGAAGAAAATAGTCTTAGAATGGTCTAAATAAGTGGGTAATGAAGGTATATAGTAAAACCGTACGCCATAACGGCAATTCTTTCAATATTTACCGAATTTTATTGTATACGGCCCGCAGTGTGAAGTTCTATGGGATAATTATTATTATTATTATTATTGTTGTTATTATTTACATTTTAACGCATCAACTCAAAGCACCTCAACTCACTCAAAACTCACCCAAATTTATTTAGGTTTTCAAGTTCAGCTGATTTCTAAGGTATGTATGATATGTATTTTTCTGTATAAATAAAGTCCATTTATTTATACTATACAATGTAATTAGCATAAATTGGGATTTTTTGGGATTACTTGGGGTAGTACTTTTGGAATTTAAATATTTTCCATTGGCAACTCTGAGATGAATGATAAGATATAATAATCAAACAGTGGGTTGATTCCACAGTGGTATTGGGTTGTTAGCTTACCAACCAACCACACTAGTAAGGCTTAATTATTTTCCAAAAGGTGAGTATCCACATTCACAAAATCTATTCAACAGTTAGATAATGATGATCACTGTATAGTTTACTCACCAAATTCATTAAATAATTCACCCAGAAGTCATTAATACGGCCAATATTCGTTCTTGAATATGGCCCATAAGTCCATAAATTATCATCTCTTCTCTTGAATAACTTTTCCCAGAGTGTGTGTAAGCAAAGTACCTTTACCTGACCATGAAGCCTACAGGAGCACCGCTGTTCATCACACTGTCTGTGTTGGTCATGGTATTACAAGTTGGGGCACAACAGGTGAGTAGCACAATGTTGTAATTTAAGGTACATTATTTATTCTTCAAGGCAGCTTCTTTCATTTTCTCTGAGCAGAGATGTATTATTTTAATTCCTCTGGGGTATTTATTGAAAGAATTACCGTTTTGCAGCAGTGTTGCCAGATCCGGGTGGGTCCCAGTATTTTACCCCTGTCATTTATTGTACTTTATCACGATTATTTCCCGGTAGTTTGCCCAGGTTAGGTCCCGGTAGTCTGATGCGGTCTAGGTTAGGTTAGGTCAGGTCAGGTAAGGTCAGGCTAATTTCAAAATGCCCCATTTGAATATGCCCTATCTTGGAAATGGGGCATTTGCAGAGAAAATGCCATAGAAGAAAATAGGGTAAATATTGAAAGAATTACCATTATTGCGTACGTTTTTTCTACCTTCATTACCCACTTATTTAGACCATTCTAAGACTATTTTCGGTATTTATTGAAAGAATTACCGTTTTGTAGCAGTGTTGCCAGATCCGGCTGGGTCCCAGTATTTTACCCCTGCCATTTATTGTACTTTATCACGATTATTTCCTGGTAGTTTGCCCAGGTTAGGTCACGTAGTTTGCCCAGGTTAGGTCCCGGTAGTCAGATGCGGTCTAGGTTAGGTTAGGGCAGGTCAGGTAAGGTCAGGCTAATTTCAAAATGCCCCATTTGAATATCCCCTATCTTGGAAATGGGGCATTTGCGGAGGAAATGCCATAGAAGAAAATAGTCTTAGAATGGTCTAAATAAGTGGGTAATGAAGGTAGAAAAAACGTACGCAATAACGGTAATTCATTCAATATTTACCCTATTTTCTTCTATGGCAATTCCTCCGCAAATGTCCCATTTCCAAGATAGGGCATATTCAAATGGGGCATTTTGAAATTAGCCTGACCTTACCTGACCTTACCTAACCTAACCTAGACCGCATCAGACTACCGGGACCTAAGCTGGGCAAACTACCGGGACCTAACCTGGGCAAACTACCGGGAAATAATCATGATAAAATACAATAAATGGCAGGGGTAAAATACTGGGACCCAGCCGGATCTGGCAACACTGCTGCAAACCTTTTATATTGTGTACAGTTTCTTGAAATACAGTACGGTATGCCGTTTATTCCATATTAATGACCTTGTGCATACTACCAGATAAATTATCATCTCCAAGGTTAAAGTGCAGATGAAAATAATGGATAAGTTTTGTAGGATGATGCAAGTAGGATTTTTTTTAGTGGAAAAGTAATTTGAATTCTCATGTCTTTATAGTTTAAGAAGTGCGAGATGTCGGCCTATCCTCCACAAAAGCAGTGAGTACCCTAACCTGCCCTGCTGTACTCTACAGTCTTAACCCTTCATATCTGTATATTAATTTTTAGTACCTTGCTTTTGTCTGCTTCATTAGAACTTTGTCATTCTGGGAGTGGCTTTCAGGGGTACTGCAAAGTCACTTCACTCAGTATTGTGCAATTATGTAATGTATAGTACTGTACTGTATGATAGTTTGATTGGGAAGTAGTTATATTTATAAAGCAATATAATGCTGTGAACTGTATGAAGATATATTTTATACTTATTTTATATATTGCTAAGTATTATTGTTCTGTGAATGTGTATTACATGGATGATGAATGTTACTTGTATGATGAAAATGTGTAAATGTGACCCGATTACAGTGACCTGGTACCCGTGTATGAGGTTGACCTGGACCTTCCTCCTTCAAAACGCTGGGACCACCTGATGAAGGACCGAGGACCCCAGGTGATTCATTCTCTCCCTTCACTCCGTTTCTCCTCTTTGACTCTTTCTTTTTGTATCCCTTCATTCCATTTCTCTCCCTTCACTCCCTCACTTTTTACCCCTTCATTCTGTTTCTCTCCTTTGACTCGTTCCTTTCCTATCCCTTCTCTCTGTTCGTTTCCCTCCACTCCCTCCTCTTCTACCTCTTCTCTGTTCTTCTCTCTTCACTCCCTCCATTCTTCTCCCTTCATTCTGTTGTTGTTCTTGATCTCCTCCTATGGTCCTTCACTCCACTGTACTTTCATATTATCTAGATTACCTTTACTAACTTCCTTCCTATAGTTACCATTACTTTTTGACTGCTTTCACACAGTCGAGACTCAGGATGGTATTACGGTAAACTTACTTTTCAACAAAAAGGTGTTTAGTCACTAAATTTGCATTACAAATTAATAAGAACTGAGTGACGAAGAGAACTTTTCCTTGAAGAAGTTTAATAATACCACCCTCAGCATTTTTATTTTTTGAGTAAGCTAACCACCCTAACTAAATCTTGAGGGAGACAGGGTAGGTTGGTGGTGAAGGCAGTCATCCGTGTCATTAACTTTACCGTATATACTCCATTTTTTTCTAACCTGGGGAAAATGTACCGGCTCCCAAGTATAATTTCTTAGTTTTATTGGTATATGAAATGCAGTGCATGACAAGTTATGCAAATTCCATTTGCAACTAGGTACAGTACTGTACTTATCTTCAACTTAGAAACTCTGGACTGTATAAGAAACATGGGAGGCAGTGGTACCTCCTTGGGTGGGATTGTCTACACCTATTACCTACGGTATACATGTATACTCTATGTAGCTGAATTTTGACATTGATGATGTGTGTGATAGCAGTGACAAAAATTTTTAATGATGAATGCAGTGATACCGATGATAACAATGTCAGATTTGTTGAAGGTGGTTCTTATGTACAGGTAACAGCACTAGTGGATGCAGTGTCTGACTTGGCTCAATCCATCCTGGGCACACGTCTCTATGAATTGCTTCTCTCGTTCCTCCCTAAGGTTAGTATCGTATAGACTTACTGTCACTCATGCCTGACCAAACATAAAGAACCTGTAAACCCCAACTCTAGGAAAAAATGAAAATGGAGTCCTGATGATGATATTGATGGTGTTGATGTTGATTATTGTGATGATTAAGATAGTGATGATGGTACTGATGGTATTGGCATCAACAAAAGTATGGTGTTGATGATGATAATGACAGTGAAGGTGTTGATGATAATTATTGTGATGATGATGATGAGCAATAAGTATGTTGTGGATGATGAGAATGATGGTGTTGATAATGTTGATGGTAATGGCATCCACAGGTTGGGGAGAGCATGCCTTCACCATACTACGAGGAACTACAAGGTATTTCAGCATCATCAGGCGTTCCACTCAGCAAGGTACTCAGTGGGTTCTCCCTCTGCACTTCCTTGTGTCTTTCACTTAGCAACTCCTTGAGCTTTCCTTTTTCTTGTCATACAGCCTGATATCACACCGTCCAAATGGGTACTTACTCACCACCTTGTATCTGTCACCATAGCTACTCCTTGTGTCTACCTTCTCTTGTCTTACTCGCCCACTTCTCACCATCTAACTTGTATATAAATGTTTTTAACTCAAACCTCAATGCCCCCTCACTTTTCACTAGCAGTATCTTAACATAAGACAGTATATACTCTTCACCTGTGTGTGGAATAAGATGAATTATTTGGTCTATGAATGATCGTAGTGAAGTGTACCATCCTCCTCAGGTGACGCTGTACAATATATTTTATGAGGCGTTCAGTGTATGCACATCAATAGTGGCTCAGAATCCAGCCGGCCACCTCATCCATGCACGTAATCTTGACAACGGAGCCTTCCTGGGGTATATATTTGCTTCTTTTTGATAAATTTTGATTACTGTTTAAATTTTCCTGCATCACCTAAAGGGGAAGAACCTCTTGTTTGTATATTGGAGGGCTACTGATAGCTCCAAACTATCTCAGGACACAAATCACCTCAGTGTTACTAGTAGGGGATCTGTTTCATGACATAGTTTGGAGGTTTCAGTAGTCCTCCAATTACTGTGAAGAGTTGTTGTTGTTGTTGAAGTTTCTCAAGCTGTCTGGCCGAACAGCCCCGACCGTCAAGAGTTTCTCCCCTAACGGCGATTAAAATCTTGGGTTCAGTCTGCTTTATGTCAGTTCATTTATTATTTCAGACCTACTCTGGCTGTTCAAAATACAAAAATATTCCTTCCACTAGCAGTCAGTGGTTAAATAATAAGAACAAATTGTAATATATTTAAGTTTTTCCAGGAGTCATATAAACCTTACCTAATCTTTAACTGGAGCCAACATATAAATTAAAATCATCACTCAGTCACCCCTTAACCTATTTTTGCATACTACCCAAGGTGGGACAGCAGCAATCACACGTGGCGGGTTGCAGAGCTGTTACATCCTCTCTCGGTACACTTGGTATGGAAGAAGAACAACGCCACTCTCTTCCGCTCCATCAACTTTGCAGGCTACATTGGCGTTTTGACTGGAGTGAAGGAGGTTAGATGGGAAGATCATAATTTTATACTGTAAAAGAAAAGTCGAAAGGTTTTGGCCTAGGCAGTGACAGGAACTGATATAGTCTATCTATCTATCTATAGCTCCGACGCCTTGCTCCCTCCGGGAACTCCCCTCAAGGGGATGGCCACGGCAGAAGTGTCTCCAGTTCTCCCTGTTCCAACACTCCCTCCTTACTTGTTCAAGCCCTCCTCTGCCCCTCATGTTTCTCTCCTTTACATACTCTTCCACTCTGTTCTGCCATCTAACCGGAGGTCTGCCTCTCACACCAGGTCCTACAACTTCACTCCCATACACCTTCTTTACAAATTCCTCGCCTTGCATTCTCTCCACATGTCCATACCATCTCAATGTATTACGTTTCACTCTCTCAACCACTCCACACTCAATACCAATTGCCTTCTCACTCATACCACATCTCTCATATACACTCTCATTACTTTCTCCATCCCATCTAGTAAGTCCACATGCTCCTCTCAAGTAACTCATTTCCACAGCACCTATTCTAGACTGATGCGCCCTATTCCATGTCCATGTCTCCGACGCATATGTCAGTGTTGGCAGGATTATACTATTTCGTAGTCCCCTTTTCACTTCCATACTCACACTTCTACCCTTCATAATCCTCCCCAGTGATCCTATGACCTGTCTACCCTTCACTGCTCTCTCCCTAATTTCTCCTTCCATACTTCCATGTTTACACATAACTGTACTCAGGTACTTAAACTCCTTCACTTCCTCCATCCTCTCACCCCTCAGAGTTATCTCACACTTCGTCCCAGTTGGTACAGCCACTCTGTAAGGTGTAGCAAAGTCAATCACTTCAGTTTCTGCTCTTTCAAATACCATCACTTTACTTTTACCCACATTCACCTTCAATTTCCTTCGTTTACACACAGACTGAAATTCGTCCACCACTCTCTGTAAATTCCTTTCACTCTCAGCCATCAGCACAGTGTCATCCGCAAACAAACTTGCCACCAGGGACCAATTTGCTTCATTCAACCTCAACTTCACCCCCAGACCATTCACTTTGGCTTTCACCTCTCTCATACAACCATCCATATATATATTGAACAGCCATGGTGACATAACACACCCCTGTCTCAGCCCTACACTAATATTAAAACTCTCACTTAGATCACCCTCTACCCGTACACATGCTTTTGCATCTGCATAAAAAGCCTCAATGCCTTTCAGTAAAGGCCCCCCAACTCCATAAATTCTCAACACCTCTGTCATAGCTTTCCTATCAACTCTATCATCTACTGATATAGTGGCTCAGTTTAATTATACAACAAAGCTTAAGCTGTTATATGTTTGATAATAGTTCATATAATTATTTCCTGTAATAAAATAAGTGTTTTTCCTCAGACAAGAATGCCTATTTTTAAGTTTGTTTGAGATATTTACAAGAATTACTGTATTTGCTATTGTCCATACATGTGTTAGTTTACTGATACTTGTTTTTGATTGGTTTATGGTGTTATTGTCAATGGTGTGGGTTCAGTTCACCATTCTTTCAACAGATGATTATTTTCCTCAACAGAATAAGTTTAGTTTCTCACTCAACAAAAGGCTGAGTTTGGGTGGAGGTTTGATGGGAATCCTCGAGTGGGTGCTCTTTGGTGACCACAAGCAAAGGTATGAAGGATTTTGTTTCTTATGGGGGTAATATATTTTTTGTAGATTAGAGTGCCTTAATTTCTCCAAAGTATGCCAGGAAACAATACCAGATTGAAAATATAATGGAGGCCTATTGCTTGGTATAGTTTGGAGGAATTCATTGCTCCAGAATTACTCTTTTCCCTTTATGAGATAGTGAAATGTTATACCACAAATATGTATCTAAGGCCGGAAACCTATCCCTTCTTTACTATATCAGAAAAGATGTGATTCACCATATTGTAATTCTTTTGGAGACAATGCCGAGTCACACCACTATATACCTTATATATTGTATACTGTACAGTACTGTACCTGAGTAGTCTGTTCCCTTTGCACCAACAAACTAACTGAAATACAGTACCTAAAACAAGAGTATTGTGAGAGTTTTGATGTGAGAGTTATGATGTTAATTAAAATATCTATAAAGAAAGTATAGATAGTCATATATATATAAATATATACACCAACCATTACAACCCATGCACAGCTGGGTGTCACTGCTTCCAAGGGAGGTGCTGGAAGAAGCTGACAACTACAAGGAGGCTCAGCACATCCTCACCTCTCGTCGCCTCCTTGCTCCAGTATACTACATACTTGCCGGTCCCGAGCCTCTACAGGTGGGTTGGGTAAAATATTTGAGTACCTGGTAGGGCTATGTGGTTCTGGAAAGTTAATTTTGCTCATTCTCCCTCTTACTGCCTCTCCAGTTTTAGTTATTGGTGTTTTCTTTTAACTTCCAGTGTCTTTATGAGCCCAGTGATATATTTGTCTGTGGAGTTGATGATTTACTGAAGTACTTTACTGTGTGTGACACGAACAGGGCTGCATCATCACCCGGGACAGAGACAACTCCAACCTTGTCACTCTGGGCAGCAAAACAGAGGGTTCTGGCTCCTGGTTCCTGGTACAAACAAACTATGATCACTGGAACAAGCCTCCCTTCTTTGATGACCGCCACACCCCCTCCTGCCACTGCCTTACCCAGGCCGGACAACAGAACACTTCATCCTCTCTACTGTACAATGTTCTCTCCACCAAGCCTGTTCTCAATAAGGTTGGTATTACAGTGGGTTCAAGGAATAAGCCAATTGTATTTAACACTTATGCAGCATATTACCAATTAATGATTTACCGTATATTGTATAGGTCACAAACACCTGGGAAAATTTGTGGCTATTTTTCAGGAAACTGTGTACACTGCCGTGATGGATCCAAAGTCAGGGGAGCTGGAGGCGTGGCTGCGTCACTGTCCAGACCCTTGCTGGCCCTGGTAATCCATCATTGCCTCTCCCATTTGGTAATGGTAACCCATCACACACCACAGTAGTTATCTGGAAGCTCTCACACAACAATACCTGGTCACCCCTCACACATTAGTTCTTAATAGTCCCTCACACATCATATATCATGTAGTTAGCCCTCAGAGATCATCTCTTAACTCTTTATATGTAGCACTTGGTAATTGCTAACACTTCATCTTATAACTCTGCACACATCATCTTGAAACCTATCTATACCAATACCCCCTGAGTGTTTCTTTTCCATTGGTGAACAAAAGATCCTTGTCATGAAATATGTCTTATGCAATGAATTTGATTTTAAAGAAGTTTTGGCATATTGGAGGATAGAGGATTCAAGGTACATGTTTCTGGTTTGTAGTTCAAGTTTTCAGTGTAATAAACAATTACTCAAGCCAGGAGAGTTGGAGTACAGAGTAAGTGAAATATCAACTTACTTGTTAATACAGTATTTTAAAATTACACTGTATGCAGTGGTGGTATGAATATTCAGTAAATAAGTGAAACCTTGTACTGTATATGGATGCCAAGTATTACCAGGGTTACCTGTACTGCTGTTTCCAAGTCCAGGCCAAGACCTGAGGAATATGTTCCTGTGAAGTTCCCTTATAATGTTCCCACATTCCCCTAGAGCATTCCTGTGATATAACATGTTAACTAAGATTTATATGCATTAGACACTAAGGAATATTATGATGATAAGAGTGAAATATACTGATACTATTACATTCAGTTAAAAGTTTGTTTGTGTGTCCCTTGAACATTGAGTATCGAGGTGATTGTCCTCAAGAATACTTGGTCCGAGTCCGGTCTAGCCCTGGCTCATGAGAAGCATTATTATTATTCATGCCTCAAGTATTCTGTCAGAGTTAATACCCTGTGTATTAGGGTACACTGAGGTATATGAAGCAGGTTTGCATTATTCTTCAGTGCATCTTCCCTAGTATACAATACATATTTTGAATCACAGAAATTTCCCAATATCGAGTCATTAGAACGAATGAACCCAGTATTCCTTATTCCACATGTAGGGTTTGTTGTGATAAATCTACTAAATATAATCAAAGCAAGTGAATACATATGCAGACAGAAGAACAAACTCTACTAGTAAAATGGTTGACCTGGTTATGATAAGTCAGTCAGGTGCAGGTGCTTAACTCTTTGACTGACTGCCTGTGAGTCTGAAAGTTATTTTGACCACTACAGTTCAGTATGGCAGCCAATTTTGCTATCACACGTACAAGTAAATTTTGTTGTTTTTCCTTTTTTGACACAGAAATGTTTGTTTGATTGCTTTCATTGGAGCTGGACAGGTGGTATAGATTGCAACCTTCCTTTCCTGTGACATGCAGATTGGGAGTACAAAGATTAGATATAGTTTTTTTGACAGTTTAGTAATTGGTGGTTTCATTGGGCTAACTGGAGTGTTCAGTCCTTCACGTACACGACTGGTCAATTCTGGAACACTGCTGTCATTCACTGTTCCCCCATACGCCGAGGTTTAATCCTTCAAACGAGCAAAACTGAAAATGCGGACCTCATACGCTCTATGTTCACTTCACCAGTTAAGACATCAGCTGGACATCTGACATTTAGCCCTTCCCTCATGCAGTACAATGTTAAAAAAGAGAGAGAGAGAGAGAGAGAGAGAGAGAGAGAGAGAGAGAGAGAGAGAGAGAGAGAGAGAGAGAGAGAGAGAGAGAGAGAGAGAGAGAGAGAGAGCGAACTGAACATGTAATGATGAGGAGAGGAAAAAAGTGTAGAAGCCACAGGAAGCAATCAATTTCGACACCAATATCAAGCTAGATAGGCAGGAGAAGGAGCTACGGATATCCCACACGCCGAAACCCATAAAATTCTACGGGAACTACCACCCGAGTTTCAGTTATTTCCCGAGGCTATTTTCTGGATAAAACTCTACGAAAACTACCACCGCGTTTCAGTTATTTCCCGAGGCGACTTTCTTGTACTGATCGCTTTCCAGAATTGGTACCCCTTCCGGCAAGAAATTCCAGAGCGAGAGAGAGAGAGAGAGAGAGAGAGAGAGAGAGAGAGAGAGAGAGAGAGAGAGAGCATTAAAAAGAACTGACCCTGTTGTATCACACCTACAGTAAGCACGTCATCTCAGTAATGGACCACACTGTATTGACTCTGAGGTGAGGGTAAACAGGAAGACTTGTGGTGCTTGGCTAATGAGCTTATACAGTCGGCAAAACGTGAAAATAATCCACTAATACTTTTATTATGTGTGTAGGTAATATGTGTAGGGTAATATTATGTGTGGGTAATATTATGTGTGTGGGGTAATATTACGTGTAATATTATATTGCCTGAAGTTGTCATAGTGATTTCAAATAGTGCAATATATCCTATGCTATTGAAAAGAGGCCAGGTTGGGGGATATGGCCTGCATGCACTGATGTGGGCAATATATTTTTTTAAAGAGTTTGGGCTCCCTTTGGACTCGAATCTTCCCCTTTCCTCTCTTTAGTTCCTTTCCTCCCTTTTCCTTCTTACTTTCTGTCCGTCCTCTCCGTCTTCTTTTCCCATGTGATATAATGTCTTTCTGGCTCAGCATATAATTTTACACCAAGCGAAAATCTCGATCTGTGGTCCATTTTGATGCGAGTTGAAAATGTTACTACAACACCATGATAATAATATATCCCGAGCCTTTAATTAACGCCTGATTATTTATTCGTTCCATTTTCATATAACTCTTAATTCTCATCATTCCACACCTCTTCTCTACATCCATTCTTTTGTCTCATAACCTCGACTTTCTATCCCATCTCTCTATATTTACTCTCCATTTCCCTTCTCCCGTCTCTCCACCTCATCTTATCTCCATTTTTTCTCTCCACTCTCTTTCCCCCGTCTCTCCACCTCCTCTTATCTCAATTTTTTCTCTCCAATCCCCTTCCCCCGTCTCTCCACCTTATCTTATCTCCATTTTTTCTCTCCATTTCCCTTCTCCCGTCTCTCCATCTTATCTTATCTCCATTTTTTCTCTCCTCTCCCCTTCCCCCGTCTCTCCCCCTCATCTTCTGTCCATCTTTTGTCTCCACTTCCCTATCCCCGCATCTTCTCTCCACTTTTTCTCTCCATCTCACGCCAATTCCATTTCTCCACCTCATCTTCTCTCCATCTTTTGTCTCTCCACCTCATCTTCTCTCCATCTTTTCTCTCCTTCTCTCCACACCTCATCTTCTTTCTCCACTTCCCTCTCCCCTTCTCTCCATCTTTTGTCTCTCCACCTCATCTTCTCTCCATCTTTTCTCTCCTTCTCTCCACACCTCATCTTCTCTCCATCTTTTCTCTCCTTCTCTTCACACCTCATCTTCTCCACACCTCATCTTCGCTCCATCTTTTCTCTCCTTCTCTCCACACCTCATCTTCTCCACACCTCATCTTCGCTCCATCTTTTCTCTCCTTCTCTCCACACCTCACCTTCTCTCTCCACTTCCCTCCACACCTTCTCTCCACCTCATTCTCTGGAGTCTGAATACAATAACACGAAATAAGACAATGTAATCACTCGGAAGACTAATGGGGCCAATTTGTATCGGACCCCGCGGTGAGGGACCACAGCTGATGTAAACAAAGGTACGAAAGCCTCAACACACACACCACACACACACACACACACTCATGTACGAAATCTCTCTTTATCTCTGTCTGTGTCTCTGTCTGTGTCTCTGTCTGTCTGTCTCTCTCTCTCTCTCTCTCTCTCTCCTCTCTCTCTCTCTCTCTCTCTCTCTCTCTCTCTCTCTCTCTCTCTCTCTCTCTCTCTCTCTCTCTCTCTCTCTCTCTCTCTCTCTCTCTCTCTCTCTCGCCACATATAATAAGAGGACACACACACACACACACACACACACACACACACACACACACACAGTTATTGGTTGGCTGGGTGAGTGGAGGGCAAGGGAATGACTAGTGACACACACAATTATTATAAAAGAATCGAAGGGGAGCAGGGAGGAGGAGTGATGATATATGTCACATGTAGGCAGACATTTCGATGGCCTTAATGAGGAATGGACAAAAGAAGTTACTGCCTTTGATGAATACTTGAAGGTTGCTACTGATTGGCCTATAGACGCGGGGGTGTGTGTGTGTGTGTGTGTGTGTGAGAGAGAGAGAGAGAGAGAGAGAGAGAGAGAGAGAGAGAGAGAGAGAGGAGAGAGAGAGAGAGAGAGAGAGAGAGAGAGAGAGAGAGAGAGAGAGAGAGAGAGGAGAGAGAGAGAGAGAGAGAGAGAGAGAGAGAGAGAAATGAATGCAACTGGTGCTAATTAAGAGGGCTTATTTTTAAATTTATTTTTTCATATTATTATTGTTTATTACTAGAACATACAATTGCATGAACAGCAAGACAGGTACATTAATAAAGGCTCAATAAGAAGCAGTTATTTCCAATCAACATTTATTGTACGTATATTTCATTGCACAAGTGGACTCCTTCATTGTGATGTCATGCCAGTCAGGGGCTCCCCCACCCCAGGGACCAGCGTGACAGTAGGTCTGGTGGAGATGTGACAAGGGCAGAGTAGGGGCAAAGGGAAAGACATTGAGTTGTGATAGATGATACAGGAGTTGAGTGACAGGGGCAAGATCTGGGGAGTTGAGGAGTGACAGGGGCAAGATCTGGGAGTTGAGGAGTGACAGGGGCAAGATCTGGGAGTTGAGGAGTGACAGGGGCAAGATCTGGGATAGTAGAGGACAAGGCAGAAGGGTTTATGTGTGGGAAATAGCAAGGGTAACGACAGGGTAAGGGTAGTACAATACAACAGTAAGTAGTAGTTGGACGACAGGGGATTGGGGACTGGGTAGGGCAGTGGTTAGTAGGGTCAGTCAGCCTTTTAATGGCCAGGGACAGTGATGGGAACAAAACAATGGGTATATACTGTAGGCAGGCAGTGCAGATGAGGTAAGAGAGTGTATACTAAAAAGAAGGTGAGTTGTATGTGTTGTGTAATGATATAAATGACAGAATGATGATGTGAGGCCAATTACTGAGGCCAATACTATGGTGGTGATCGTGAAAACAGTAGCACGCTAAATATATATAAAACAAAAATATATATATATATATGTTTTGAAATATGGTGTATGGAGGTGTAGTCAAGAGGTGAGACAGTAAGGCAATGTATGTACAGTTGGCGTCAAAAGTCACCGTCGCCTCACTCAGAGCTTCTTGAAGGATAACATAAAGGCTAATAATTGAACACACACATTCACCAAACAGAGTTACAATATCCAGTGTTGGTATATCTGGAGCAAATGATTCCTCCAAACTATTCCAAGCAACAGAACACCATTATTTTTGTTCATCTGGTCCTGTTTCCTAGCATACTTTGGAGGAATCAAGGTAGTCCAGTATATCAAAAGTGTCCTGTCCCCTTAATAAACTCCTCTGTTTTTTTATATTTTCGTACTTAGTATAGTACAGCTTATATTTTTAAACTGTAGCCTACTTCATGACTTGGCAGATGTGACAACAGGACTTTTACCGCCGACTGTATAAGCAAGGACAGTTCTCCACGTCCCATCTGCCTTTCTATAAAAAGATTGAGCTTAATACAAAGATATCCCAAGTGTAGAACAATGTATTATGTACTGTATATAGACTACAGTATAGTTGTTTGCATTTGAGTGTATTGTCATGAACACGGTAAACATTCATTAGAGCTTCCCCTTTAGTTAATTATCCACAAACAGGAGGACGAGAGACGACACGTATGATCACAACAGACTGTAGCCTACACGTGATACTTTGGGTGCTTGTCAAGGTGAATGATATTAAGGACCCTGTGATCGAGTATGAGAATTGGAGGCTTCTGATTCCTCCTGACCATGCCACGAAACAAGCTCCTTCCATATCGGTTTTGTTTCGAGGCAATATTTGAAGGACTCCTATTACTCCAATTTTCCGACTACATCACAGGGTCCCTTAATTAAGTCCTGCCCCTTTTCTGTCTAATGGTATTGCATTGGTTAGCATCTATTAGACCAATCAGTTAGAAGAGTAGAAGGGCTTTTTTTCATATGAGCAAATTGATCTGATTGGCTATACTGTTTTGCCTACACCGATCACATATACAACCATCTATGAGAGTTATAAATATATAGGGGGACGGGGCCTTTAATGAGCACAATTCCTGTCAGACCAATTCATTACCCACATCTATTTATATTGAAGAAGAGGGTAAAGTGTTGGTAAATCTAGAACAACTGATTCCTCAAAACTAATCCATGCAACAAGGCCACCATTATTTTCGTTAGTCTAGTCCTGTTTCCTGGCATACTTTGGAGGAATCAAGGTGCTCCAGTCACCAAGAAGGGGTCGGGGTTTTGTGCCAGATCAGTGTGGAAAGACTTTAGTGTTCATACCAATATCTATACTAAAATTATTGGAGGGGGGGGGGTAATGCATTTTGGGTACATTGGAGCGTCTTGATTCCACCAAAGCATGCCAGGAAACAGGACCAGATGAACAACAATAAGGGTAATCTGTTGCTTGGAATTTTTTGTAGGAATCGGGTGCTCCAGATTTACCAACACTGCATTACCCCCTTAATCCTTCACATTACACTCTATTATTATCATCATTATTATTATTATTATTATTATTATTATTATTATTTAACCTATATAATCTAATCAATCACTTACTATCACGTGCCTGGCTTATATGATTCTCACTTCTGACATAGATAGATTATAAGTGAATAAAGACAGATAGATGATAAGATAGAGTTTGAGAGTTAATAGATAGATAAGAGACAGATAATTGACTAAATAGAGTTTGAGAGTAAATAAATAGAAACAGATAGATGGTTAGATAGAGTTTGAGAGTAAATAGATAGATAAGAGAGAAATGAATGACTAGATAGAGTTTAACAGTAAATGAATAGATAGAGACAGATAGATGACTGATAGAGTTTGAGAGTAAATAGATAAATAAGAGACACATAAATGACTAGATAGAGTTTGAGAGTATATAAAAAACAAATATATAAAGGCTGAACATTACTGAATAAAGACAGACTTATGGAACAAGAACTAATGCGAATACAAATAAATAGTAGATTAAAAAATGATGCCAAATGAGAAAAAAAGAAACAAAAATGGAAAATGGGAGTCAGTAGATGAATAGACAGCGAGGCAGAGACACTATCCCCACTATGTTAATTACAGCTTTGAACTAGTATTATGTCCATCCTATTATTAAAACTCTATTGTCACTTAATGCATACCAATGAGGTTTTGGTAATTGAATAACA
>JAWQEG010006678.1:20000-26982 GCA_033782935.1 Petrolisthes cinctipes | reverse complement strand
TTGGGGGGGGGGGTTAGGGGGGTGCAGGAGTAGGGGGACAGGCTTGGGGGGGGGGGTTAGGGGGGTGCGGGAATAGGGGACAGGCTTTCTACCCACCCCAAGCCTGTCCCCTACCCCCGCACCCCCCAAAACCCCTCCAACACGTAAAGTATATTTCTCGGTATATAGAGAGACAATGCGTTGATAAGGAGGTGGATAAACGCTTTGGATTACGTTTGAGATAATGAAGAAAATTTTATGCTTGAAGACACTAGAGTTGGTATAGGAAATTAAATGTTATGCTTGAAGATAATAGAGTTGGTATAGTAAATTAAATGTTATGCTTGAAGATAATAGAGTTCGTATAGTAAATTAAATGTTATGCTTGAAGATAGTAAAGTTGGTATAGTAAATTAAATGTTGTGCTTGAAGATAGTAAAGTTGGTATAGTAAATTAAATGTTATGCTTGAAGACACTAGAGTTGGTATAGTAAATTAAATGTTATGCTTGAAGATAATAGAGTTGGTATAGTAAATTAAATGTTATGCTTGAAGATAATAGAGTTGGTGTAGTAAATTAAGATGATAACAAGCACAGGAATATACTAAAATTAAATGTTATGCTTGAAGATAGTAAAGTTGGTATAGTTGTAAATTAAGATGATAACAAGCACAGGAAAATACTAAAATTAAATGCTTGAAGATAGTAAAGTTGGTATAGGAAATTAAGGGGACAACAAGCACAGGAATATATTAAAATTAAATGTTATGCTTGAAGATAGTAAAGTTGGTATAGTTGTAAATTAAAGGGAGGGTATATATAGTTTTGGCATTTTTTGTGATAATAATGATTCCTACAAACTATTCCCAGCAACAAACCACCATTATTTTCATTAATCTGGTGCTGTTTCTTTCATGGCACTCTTTGGAGGATTCTACTTGCTCTAATGTATGTACCAAAAGTATTCTCTCCTCTTAATTAAGCACAGGAATATACTAAAATTAAATGTCTTTGGTATCTCATTTCTCAGGGAGTGTGTGGGTAAAGGATGAGTTTGGTATATAATGGGAATGTGAGGTTGAAATGAGAGGAGTGAGGGAGAGATAAAGGAGGAAAGAAAACAAGGAGGAAGGGAGGAAGATAGAAAAGAGGGAAGAAGGAAGCGAAGCGAGTATAGAGGAAGAGAGAGTAAAGGATGAGAGAGAGAGAGAGAGAGAGAGAGAGAGAGAGAGAGAGTGTGTGTGTTAGGAGGAAGGTGGGGGGGAAGCATAATTATTAGTAACACAATTATCCTCTTCCTGTCCATCACGTGCCATCCATTTCCTCCACTTCCCTCCACCTAACTCTTCACTTCCCTCCACCTCCCTCCACCTTATCCTTCACTTCCCTCCACCTTATCCTCCACTTCCCTCCACCTCCCTCTCCATTTCCCTCCACCTCCCTCTCCACTTCCCTCCACCTTATCCTCCACTTCCCTCCACTTCTCTCCCCCTCCCTCCACCTCACTCTCCACTTCCCCCACCTCCCTCCACCTCACTCTCCACTTCCCTCCACCTCCCTCCACCTGATCCTCCACTTCTCTCCCCCTCCCTCCACCTTATCCTCCACTTTCCCCCACCTCCCTCCACCTTATCCTCCACCTCCCTCTACCTTATCCTCCACTTTCCCCCACTTCCCTCCACCTCACTCTCCACTTCCCTCCACCTTATCCTCCACTTCCCTCCACTTCTCTCCCCCTCCCTCCACCTCACTCTCCACTTCCCCCACCTCCCTCCACCTTATCCTCCACTTCCCCCACCTCCCTCCACCATATCCTCCACTTCCCCCACTTTCCTCCACTTTCCCCCCACCTCACTCTCCGCCTTATCCTCCACCTCCCTCTACCTTATCCTCCACTTCACCTCATCTCACTCTCTCCACTTCCTTCCACCATGCACATCAATCCACATTTTCTCACTTCAACATCTGACCATCACTACCTACCTCTCATTTATTTCTCCACTTCCCACTTCACACCCCCCCCCCCCACACACCCCCCCTCCTATACTCACACCGGAAGGACATGAAAGGAAGTCAGAACTGAGTATTTAGCTGAGGTTAGAGGTGAATGATAAAGGAACAGGTGTAAGGGTATAATAACAGGTGGTAAGGGTTGACGTAAGGAGTATAGTCGAGTAAACAAGAATATATCAATTAACTTTTCAACACACATTCATTATCCCATTTTATACCCACGATGCTTGCTTTCTTTACTTTCTTCAAATCATCTTCTTCACTCACTATAGACCTAAGCTTATTCTAATTAACAAGAAAAGGAGAGAAGGAAAGAAAATATTACTCTAGTCAAATGCAACTCAAATCTTTCTCCTCTTCCCTTGTCTTCGCTTCAGTCTTCCTCCTCTTAATTAATCTCCCCCTTGTCCCTCCTCTCTCCCTCCCTCCCTCCTCATCACCTTTCCCTCCTCTCTCCCTCCTCACCTTTCCCTCCTCTCTCCCTCCTCATCACCTTTCCCTCCTCTCTCCCTCCTCACCTTTCCCTCCTCTCTCCCTCCTCATCACCTTTCCCTCATCTCTCCCTCCTCATCACCTTTCCCTCATCTCTCCCCAACTACAGAGATCATTGTTATCTTCCCTTGCTTCCTCATACTCCCTCTTAATTAACCTTTCTCTCCTTCCGTTGTCCTCACTCCATGCAGTCTTCACCCTCTTATTTTTTCCCGTGTCCCTAGCTCCTCTTTCTCTTTTCTCCCTTTTCTCTTATTTTCCATGCAGCCAATCTTTCTCTCTTTTCTCCCTCCACTCTCTCCCGTGTCCCTCCTCTTTCTCTTTTCTCCCTTTTCTCTTCTTTTCCATGCAGCCACTCTCTCCTCTCTCTCTCCCATCTCCCTCCCCAATCTCCGAGCTCCTATTTACCCTTTCTCCATCCTCCCTACTCCCTCTCCCTCCTCCCTACCCCCTCTCCCTCCTCTCTCTCCCTTCTCCCTTCTCTACCCTTTCTCTTCCTCCTCCCCTTCCCCAAGTTCCCCGACAGGAAGTGTAGGACGAAGTGCCCCAGGGAAGTGATCTTTACCCCTTGCTCTTCCTTCTTATCACTTCCTTTCTCTGAACTCGTCCCTGTCTGTCTGCCGTCACTTACATTTCTCTCCCTAGCTCCTGTGATCTCTGTCCCTTTCTCTGCCCCTACCCCTGACCTGTCGCTGTTGTTGTTGAAGAGGAATTGAAAGGAAGGGAAAAGGTGACAGAGAAAATTGACAGCAAGCATACACATACGAAGGGGATGGCAGTGTAAAGGAAATGAGAGTTAAAGACATGAGGAGAGAGAGAAGGTGATAGACAAGTATAGGAGAGCAAGCACACACAAAGAAGATAGAAGAAGTAAAAAGGAGGGACAGTAGAAGAGGAATTGAATGTAAGGAAATGATGATAGAGAAGAGGGACAACAAGCAGACACGCACGAATTAAGGAGATAGAAGTGTAAAAGGAGGAAGGGTTGAAAACGTGAAGAAAACAGGCAGCACCTTCCTTAATATATACTACCACTTTATATACTTTACATCCTTCCAGTGTGTGTCTGACGGATGCACTTTATATAACATAGAAGAGCACTAAAGAAGCCTCGGATTTCTAATGGCTACAAGTGAGGAAAGAGCAAGGAAGAGTTGTGTCGCATATTTTAAATGTTCGTATTTATCTTCCTACTCCTCTTGTGGCTTGGTCTTCCTGGGAACATTTACTCCCAACTCACTCACGGTCCAGGGAATATTCTCTTCAAGGATAATTTTACTCATCATTCACGTAAGTAAAGGTAAGACTATAATATAAATTGGTTTGAATTAATTAGGTCAGGATAGGACGACACACACAAAGCATCTACATAGCTATAAGACCAAGTTATAGATCAGGTTGCATCAATGGTGTAACTGAACAACAGAGTAAACGTAACCTACAGCAGCCCTTCCCTGTATCATAACAAACTTGGGAATTATGATTATGCAGCCCGGTACTACACACAGGACACAGTTTGTGGGTTCTGGTCTGAGGAAGCTGAGAGAGAGGGAGAGAGAAGGAGAAGGAGAGGGAGGGAGACAGGGAGAGAGGGAGAGAGAGAGGGATAGGGAGAGAGGGATAGGGAGAGAAGGAGAGGGAGAGAGAGAGAGGGGAAGGGGGACTCAAAATTGGAGCTGTTCATTGGCTCTTGCAGGGAGTGGGATATTTTTCATCATTATGCCACTCGTCCAGAATTATGAGTGGAGGTTGTAGATTATGGTGGTGGCAGGCATTTTGTAAACACACTATATTTAAGAAAAATTATTGCAGTATATACTCAGACGAGGATTATATTTCCTTCTTTTTTTTATTCAAGAAACCCCGAACAGATGAAAATAATGAATATAAATAAGATTTTTTTTTTTTTTTTTTGGGGGGGGGGAAGTTAATGATGCTCTTCTGTGTTATTTTATTCAAGTATGATATTTCCTTCCTTTATAATGATGTTGCAGAGCGGTGATAAACATAGCTAACAAACACCACGTGAATTAATTAAGGGGGTAATAGACTTTTGATACAATAAAACTCCTTGATTCCTTTAAAACATGTATACCAGGAAACAGGACCAGATTAACAAAAATAATGCTGGCACGTTGCTGAGAATTATATGGAGGAATCATTCAGTTTCTCCAGATTTACCAACACTGAATTTCCTACCCTTTGAAAATTAAATACATCACATATAAACACGACCATTACATTACTGCTACTCGCTTCAGAATCAATTATTATCTATGTATACAGGGTGATTCAGAAATGCGTGCCGAAAATCCGCAGGTGTATTCCTGGCACATAATTGAATGTAAATTAGTCAATAACGATTTTGGAAATTCTCAATAGTTTATAAGTTATAGTGCCTTCAAGGTTTGAAGAGTGTGTTTAAATCTAGGGATTGTACCATAATCTTTCAGACATTTTGCTGTGACTGTACACTCTACAGCTTTTGTCATATTCTTTAGTAACTTTTACTGTGTTTCCAATGCCTTCATGGGAGTTAAGTAATTTCACACGTGTCTGAAAGATTATGGTACAATCCCTAGATTTAAACACACTCTTCAAACCTTGAAGGCACTATAACTTATAAACTATTGAGAATTTCCAAAATCGTTATTGACTAATTTACATTCAATTATGTGCCAGGAATACACCTGCGGATTTTCGGCACGCATTTCTGAATCACCCTGTATACTGCTTAAAACACTAATTATTGTGACTACTACTATTACTACTCCTAATACATCACTATTACTCACTTCTGGCCCAATTTGTATTTATGTTTATATACCTCTTGAAAAATTAAAATTATTATTGTTAGTACTACGACTATACACACACACACACACGCACAACACACACACACACACACACACACACACACACGTATCTTTACCTGAATGAAATCTACACTGAATTGACCACACACACACACACACGCACACACACACACACACACACATAAGAATCTTTATCTGAATGAAATCTACGCTGAATTAACCACACACAAACACACACACACACACAAGTATCTTTACCTGAATGAAATCTACGCTGAATTCACCACACACACACACACACACACACACACACACAAGTATCTTTACCTGAATGAAATCTACGCTGAATTAACGCGATGTTTTGTTGGCCTTTCCATAACTCGTGTTCCTTATTTAGTTACACTCTGAAAACATGTCCAGGTGAAATTAAATATGGAGTAAACATAATTATACTCAATATCAAACTTTTCGATCGTATATAGTTTGCAGCTGTACACAATAGCGAAGATTTCTGGTGATATCATAAGTTTGTTAAGGGGATAATACGCTTTTGTTATAATTAATTCTGAAGCAAATGATTCTTCTAAACTATTCCAAGCAACAGAACACCATCATTATTTTTGTTCTTCTGGTCCTGTTTCCTGGCATACTTTGGAGGAATCAAGGCACTCCAATGTACCAAAAAAGAATTACCAACTTAAGGGGGTGCGGAAGTAGGGGACAGGCTGGGGGGGGGCGGGGTTGGGGGGTGCGGGAGTAGGGGGACAGGCTTGGGGTGGGTAGAAAGCCTGTCCCCTATTCCCCCCCCCCCAAACCCCCCCCCCCAAGCCTGTCCCCCTATTCCCGCACCCCCCAACCCCCCCCCCAAACCTGTCCCCCTACTTCCGCACCCCCCAAACACCCCCCAAGCCTGTCCCCCTATTCCCGCACCCCCTAACCCCCCCAAGCCTGTCCCCCTACTCCCGCACCACCCCCTCCTCCCCAAGCCTGTACCCCTACTCCCTAACACCCCCCCATGCCTGTCCCCCTACTCCCGCACCCCCCAACCCCCCCAAAAAAACCTGTCCCTCTATTCCCGCACCCCCTTAAGACAGTGTGGTTATGTTTTGTGTGTGTGATATAAGGTATGGTTAGGTTAGGTTAGGTTAGGTATAAATGTGAAGGTTAGGTTAGGTTAGGTTAGGTTAGGTTAGGTTAGGTATAAATGTGAAGGTTAGGTTAGGTTAGGTTAGGTTAGGTTAGGTATAAATGTGAAGGTAGTGTAAGGGAGGGTAATGAGTGTTGTGTTGTGATGTGCAGTTATAGAGAACACATGCACCTCTCACCTCACCACCACCTCAACCCTGCCCTATATATATACCCCATCCCACTCCATCCTACTCCATCCCAACCCATCCCAGCCCAACCCACTCTATCCCACTCCATTCCAACCCATTCCACTCCATCCCAACCCATCCCACTCTACCCCAACCTACCTCACCCCTGCCCTATATATATACCCCATCCCACTCCATCCCAACCCACCTCACCCCTGCCCTATAATATACCCCATCCCACTCCATCCCACTCTAACCCACTCCATCCGACTCCATCCCACTCCACCCAAACCCACCTCACCCATGGCCTATATATATACCCCATCCCACTCCACCCCACTCCATCCCAACCCATCCCACTCCAC
>JAWQEG010006678.1:5000-15000 GCA_033782935.1 Petrolisthes cinctipes | reverse complement strand
AATTGGTCAAGGTTCAGTGATGGAAAACTACAATGACACTCACACGTCATTGTAGTTATAGTGTTGAAAACGGAAGAAAAGATGGAAGGCATGAGAGAGAGTGAGAAGGGTAGGTAGGTAGGTAGGTAGGTTGGTTTGTTGGACGTGCTGCCGAGTGACTGTGAGGGAATGATGGCTTGGCTCCTGTGACGAGACTAACAAAAAACACGTCAGAGCATCAATTTTTCTCTCTCCGGGGAAACTAATCACTGGCGGGACGTCACTCCTACTTTCCCCCCTCAGGTGTGATGATGATGAGGGTAATTTATCAGTGTTCCCTTCAGGGGGGATAGGAGGGAGGGGGGTAGGGAACTATACTAGTGTGTAATGATGCAACACACACAATACATCCTATATACACGCATCATACATCGTACCATAGCACACATACACACACACACACATACACACACACACACATACACACACACACACATACACACACACACACACACACACACACACAATATAAGATGTATGTAAATGTATTCTGTTAATGGGTTGACTTATATACATTGATAATATTAATTCTAGAAGTGCACCCTCGTTGGTAATTGGTCTAGCCTCTCCAGGAAAAAAAATAATAATAATAATAATAATCTCCTGTACCACGAGAGACTTAAAACCAATGACATCCATAAAGTGAATGAGAAGCTGGGTGGCTGGGTGGCTGGCTGGCTGGGTGAATGGCTGGCTGGCTGACTGGCTTGCTGGGTGACTGGCTGGCTGGTTGGCTGACTGGCTGGCTGGGTGAGTGGCTGGGTGGCTGGGTGGCTGGGTGGCAGGCTGGTGTACGTGGTTGGGTAGTGTACGTGGTTATCCAGTCACCACCACTACCACCAAGATTTTTTTTACTGACTGGAGGGAGAAGGTCAAAGGTTAGGAGTATTGTGGGTGGCGGTAACCGGGTACATCATCATCATCGATAGTAGTACCAATGTCAACAACAAAAACAATACCATTCTCAAACGAAAAACGACAACAAAGACAAAAACAATACCACTCTCAAACACAAAAAATAACAACAACATCATCAACGACACCAACAACAAAATCACGACCCAAAAAAAAATATATACCAACAACAGTGACAAACAAAATATTTAAAAGAAAATAAAAATCACCAAAAAAGTTAGTATAATAAAAGTATAATATATATATAAAAAAAAGTATATAACATTTTAGTATACCCATGAGTAAAGCTACAATTATTACCGTACACACACACATGCAAGGACAACAAACGGGACAAAATGTATGAATGTGACCCTCACCTCTGACTGTCTGTTTCTGTGTTTGTGTGTCTGTTTCTGTGTGTGTCTCTCTCTGTCTCTCTGTGTCTCTGTTTCTGTGTCTCTTTGTCTCTCTGTCTCTTTGTCTCTGTTTCTGTGTATCTGTCTCTGTGTGTCTGTTTCTGTCTCTTTGTCTCTGTGTCTCTGTGTGTCTCTCTCTGTCTCTCTGTCTCTGTGTCTGTCTCTCTCTGTCTCTGTGTCTCTGTTTCTGTCTCTCTCTGTCTCTTTATGCCTCTGTGTCTCTATTTCTGTCTGCCCCTCTGTCTCTCTGTATCTGTGTCTCTGTTTCTGTCTCTCTATGTCTCTCTGTCTCTGTTGCTGTCTCTCTCTGTCTATTTATGCCTCTGTGTCTCTATTTCTGTCTCTCTCTGTCTCTCTGTGTCTCTGTTTCTGTCTCTCTATGCCTCTGTGTCTCTGTTTCTGTCTCTCTATGCCTCTGTGTCTCTATTTCTGTCTCTCTATGTCTCTCTGTCTCTGTGTCTCTATTTCTGTCTCTCTCTCTGTCTCTCTTTCCCGATCTCTGCTTTGCTTAGTAATTGTGTTCGTGTGAGGAGACAATTGTCGAAGTCTTATTATATAGCACCATGACTTGTACACCTTCTCTCATTGGCTGTGCTGTAGTCATCTGTTTGGTTAGATGAATAAGTGGGTGGCTGTCTGTCTGCTTGGCTGGCTGGCTGGCTGACTGTCTGCTTGGCTGGATGAGTGGATGTATGGCTGTGTATTTGAATGGCTGTTTGGTTCTATGGCTGTGTACCAGAAATGAAAATAAAGGATGGAGTCTGGGGAGGCTGCATGGCTTGCTCGGCCCGAAAGTCCTTGAATCGTCCAACTCTGAATGAAGCGAAACGCGAACCTAGGAAGAATTTCGTGAAAACTAGACTCATTTTATAAGGACTATGGTACGTACAGTCACCAGCACTAATAATTATACAGGTGTGCTTCGAATACCTATAGAGACAGTAAATAAATGCACAATAACATCTCCATTGGAATTAGTTCGTTGTTGAATTGATGGACTGTTCAAAGCTTCAACCAAAGCTGTATACTTACTTATTAGTGCTCGTGACTGTACACCCTTCAACCTTCTGTCTGACGTTGAGTACTCTGTTACCATTACCAGAGCCAGGACTGTGTTGGGCTGACTCATCTATAATATTTGAGTACTGTATGCTTGGATGGGTGCGTGGTTGCGAAATCAATCACCTGTGTATTTGACTGTGTGGTATGGTTGTGTGCTTGGTTTGCTGAGTGATTGTTTTTTATCGTGTATTTTTGCTATAGTGCTTGGATGGTTGGTGTGTGTTTGTGTGTGTGTGTGTGTATGGGTGAATGCATGGTTGTGTGATAGATTGGTAGTGAGTCCCATGGTTGGTTGTGTCCTGCATGTCTAAGATGGTTGGTTGTGTCCTGGTTAAGATGGTTGGTTGTGTCCTGGTTAAGATGGTTGTCTGGCTATGTATTTGACTAACTGAGGTGGCATCATGGCTGGCTGAGTGTGTGTGTGCTTGGCTGGCAGCAAGGATGGTGAATGGGTCCAGATAGACACGCAAACACAATCATGGAGGGAAGTTTCGGCCCCCGGCGTCACACTTTCTCGCTCACAGAGATAGTTTCACCGATATGCATATGGATGGATCACCGTCTCCAGCCAGCCCCTCTATGATGTCCACACAGGGAAGTATACACGGTCACCCGAACCACAAACTAAATAGAGGGGAAAGAAATGGCGACACTCGTGATGTTGTCACTAAAATTACCGATGCCACTCAAGCATGTTTAATAAAAGAAAGATTAAGGAAATGTTTTACACGTCGCCCGGGCACTCATTGATTAGAGTACTCTGTGGTTCAAGGAAAGATGGGGTTTGGGAGGTAAGACTCCAGAAGAAAGGGATGAGGGACAGCCAAGATCCCAGAGCACCAATTCTGATTTGTATATTTTGACACCAACGCATTACATATTTTCATCTTTTGCTTTTGTTTATAGAGTGAAGCTGAGTGCAACTGTAGAACCACACTATAATATGGACACGTGCAGTTGTATATAGTTCACATCTTATTGTTAACTGCACTGCTCAAGGAGATAATGGAGCTTGTGTACAAAGAGCGAATCCACAGCCGAGTGCCACCCTCACTCATTCACGCTACTGACGCCTTGGAAGGGATTTAATGCCTCTGACTGTATCCCTATATCTACCTCGACACCCAACACATGCACGCTCTCTTGCCTCGACTCCCTTAGTTACTCTCGTGAGCTAACTTAACTGTGAAAGGTTAGCGTGTGGACTGACCGTTCGCTTTCTGCACGGGAAATTATGAACCTTGCAAGACAGACTATTATTATATTCGGTAGTTCTCGCCCTCCTGGCTACACGTGAAGTGGTTCTGAGCGTTCCTTTGTATGTATGTATGTATGTATGTATGTATGTGTGTGTGTGTGTGTGTGTGTGTGTGTGTGTGTATGTATGTGTTTGTGTGTGTGTGTGTGTGTGTGTGTGTGTGTGTGTGTGTGTGTGTGTGTGTGTGTGTGTGTGTGTGTGTGTGTGTGTGTGTGTGTATGCATTTCTGTGTGTGTGTGTGTGTGTGTGTGTGTGTGTTTATGAATGTAAGTATGTGTGTGTGTTTGTGTGTGTGTGTGTGTGTTTATGAATGTATGTATGTGTGTGTGTTTGTGTGTATGTGTGTGTGTATGTATGTATGTATTTATATGTGTGTGTATGCATTTATATGTGTGTATGTGTGTGTGTGTACAGTACAGTCAACACCATGAATGAGCTTCACTCCAACATTAATTATATGTAGCATGAGCTGAACCTCTAATGACATATCCTGAGTCAGTCTGCCGAGAGTGAAACATCATACATAAGGTCGAATGTACAAAAAAAAAAAAAAAAAAAAAAAAAAAAAAAAAAAATATATTTATCAACATTTTGTACATCTGAGTGATATTTGGTTATTATTGTTATGCATGTGAAGATCTAAAAACAAATTATATCTATTGTCGACTGTATTATTTACTACCCATACTCTGTTATTTGGATTCTGAGGAGCAAACAGGACATAGTTGTTGTTGTTGTTGTTGTTGTTGTTGTTGTTGTTGTTATTGAGTGGTAGTTGTTGTTGTTGTTGTTGTTGGGAGTGGTTGTTGTTGTTGTTATTGTTGTTGTTGTTGTTGCTGTTGTTGTTGTTGTTGTTGTTGTTGTTGTTGAGTGGTGGTTGTTGTTGTTGACTCGTTGTGCTTTTTGTGACACTGGATGGATCGGGTTATTACGTCCTGTACTTGAGGGTGTTGTTGTGACTTGGAAAAAATAATCTCCTACATATTGTGAGATTTTGTGGATTTTGTTAAGGGACCCTGCATGTGATGTAGTCAGAAAATTGGAGGTACCGTAAATGAGTCCTTCAAATATTGCCACGAAACACCACCACCTATATGGAAGGAGTTTGTATTATGGCATAGTCAGGAAGAATCAGAAGCCTCCAATTCTCCTACACAATCACAGGGTCCTTAAGATTGTCACCTGAGTAAAATATTTCTAATAGAATGAAAAGGGGAGGAGAAGACTACATGTCCCCCAAAGTTAATTAAAGGTATAATATCTTGTGGTCCAATTCGAGGGCTACTGACTCCTCCAGACTATATTATAAAACAGGACCTCAGTATTGGAGTAGGAGATCTGTTTTGTTGGAATGTTTAATTATAAGGGGGAAGTACAGTGTTTTTAGGTAAATCATGAGCAATTGATTCCTCCATGCAAACTATTCAAAGCAACAGGCCACCAATATTTTTTGTTAATCTGGTCCTGTTTTCTGGCATATATTTTGGAGGAATCAAGGCACTCCAATGTACCAAAAATTTATTACCCCCTTAATAATTAAATGGTAAATGGCAGTATGGTCGCCAAAATGCCCACGACAAACGGCCCCCTTAGAAAAATATAAGGTGCATATATAGGTGTGGTAGAAGAGAAGAGACTCATTCACTTCAATATTATCAGGGGTTCTCAGCGACAAACATCACGTTCTGTTGTACTCTACTATACCTCACGTCACAATACCTCGTCATTGTCACACTCTTCCCTCCCATCTCATCGCTCTCATACACCAACACACGTCTTCCCTTGTCTTTCTGAGTGAGGAAGGGAGGAGTATACAGCAGTCAGTGTGTGTTTGTGTGTGTGTGTACGGGAAGTGTATGCAGCAGTGTGTGTGTGTGTGTGTGTGTGTGTGTGTGTGTGTGTGTGTGTGTGTGTGTGTGTGTGTGTGTGTAGGGGAAGTGTATGCAGCAGTATGTGTGTGTGTGTGTGTATGTACGGGAAGTGTATGCAGCAGTATGTGTGTTTGTGTGTGTAGGAGGGGTATACAGAAGCGTGTGTTTGTGTACATGGGAAGAGTATGCAGCAGTGTGTGTGTGTATGTGTGTGTGTGTGTGTGTGTGTACGGGGAGTGTATGCAGCAGTGTGTGTGTGTGTGTGTGTGTGTGTGTGTGTGTACGGGAAGTGTATGCAGCAGTGTGTGTGTGTGTGTGTGTGTGTGTGTGTGTAAGCTGCATCGTCTTGTATACACATGTTAGCGAGGGGAATGTCCACTGTGACCATTACATTGTCAACATGAAGCTACCAACCATTAGTCACAGCCGACAAAGTCACTCGTCTCACTCTTACACATATAAACGTAACATACAGAAAAACTAGAAGAACAAACACACCACCGAGCTAACTAACTTCACAAACACCAAACACAACCAATGCCACAGATTTAACCAACGCATATTCCACTCCCAATCTTAAAAATAAAAACACACACGCAAAAATATGCACCCAAAAACTAGAAAAACACACGACCGAGCTAACTAACTTCACAAACACCCAAACACAACCAATGACATAGATTTAATTAAGGGGAAAGTTTTGTGTTGGTAAATCTGGATCAACTGAATCCTCCAAACTATTCCAAGCAACAGAACACCATTATTTTTTTTTTTTCTTTGCTCTTCTGGTCCTGTTTCCTGGCATACTTTGGAGGAATCAAGGCACTCCAATGTACCAAAAAAGAATTACCACCTTAACTAACGCATATTCCACTCCCATTCTTAAAAATAAAAACACACACGCAAAAAATACGCACCCAAAAAGTATCCATTCCTGACCTCCTCCACCTTTTATCAGAATCCACCAAAATTTAATCACTTCCAGGAAATGAAACCGTGATCATAAAGTATTTCGTGCCAGCCAGGTGCTGTACAGTCACGTTCAAAAGTCCTGCATGCATCACCTTCGAATTAAACGTTCTCGAAAAATTATACCCATTAATAATTGTTGTTCTCTATATTATTGGTTGTTGTTGTTGTTGTCGTCATTCCCCAGACTGTCTTCTATATTATTGGTTCAAGTGACTACCTTTTATTCACCTCATGCACATTCACATTTTACCGTGACTGTACCTACTGCTACTTCTTGGGGTAAGCATCCTCTCAGTACCAAGTCCTTATACTCCCTGTATCATCACCCAAGTACCAAGTCTAGGCTATACTCCCTATATCATCACCCAAGTGCCAAGTCTATACTCCTCTCGTATAATCCTGCTTCCTGTGCCATCCCATCTGTGGTCCGCCCTAAGCTCAGCCTGAGAAAATGGCCGCCTTGCCTCCCTGACAACAATGGCACTCCACCCTGACTCAACCACGATTCCTTCCACACACAACATTCTAATCGACGACTCTTTAATACTTCCTTGATACAGAAGGGACCAAGGATTTTGTTTTCTTATCAATGTAGTCTCCGTTTCCTATGACTGGAATATATAGATCTCTTAAACTTACCTGTGATAATGAGAATTTTTAGATGAGTAGAATAGTATATTGATGTAGGCTACTTATTTTTTCTCATTTTTACTTCTTCTGTTTTCATTCCCTCTGACATTCCACCTTCCCTATATATTCCTTTCCTCATCAATTGTTTCATATCTCCACCCTTTCTCGTCGCTCCTTACCCTCACTTTCACAGTTACACTTTCTACCTTCCTACTATTATATATTTATTCCTGGCGACCTCACCCTCTGCGTATCATTGTGTTTGTCTGATCTAACTTTCTCCTTTACATTCCCCCAGTTTATTTTTTTTTCCTTGCTTACTTGTGCCAATCCTGACTTTCCTTTCTATCTTGTCTTTCATTGTGTACCGATTCTATCCGTCCACTTTAACTTCCGGCGTTTGCTTCTTCCTTTCTATCTTTGTATTTCCTTCCTCTTCCATCCCTAACTTTCCTTTCTATCTTTGTCTTTCCTTCCTCTTCCATCCCTAACTTTCCTTTCTATCTTTGTCTTTCGTCCCTTCTATCATTGTCTATAGCCTTCCTTCCTCTTCCATATATACTCCTTCCTCCCTTCCTTCCTTCCTTCCGTCTATATACTCTCCCTGCGTTTGCTTGAGTTCGTACCTGCTGCACCAACACAGACATTGAACATTCACCCCAGGAGTGCCTTCAGAACCCCAGGGGCGTCGCCATGTTCCCCCTGGTGTTGGTAATGATGCGTTGAATGGTAGTGGAACCCCGGTGTGTATATGGCGTGTAGTCCCAACCCCCTTCCTGCAGTACCGCCCCCTTCCTGCAGTACCACCCCCTCCAAGATCTAGAATACCACCATCTCTACACTATATGCCGTAGTAGTAGGCAAGTAGCAATGGTTTCACCGTGGTATATATATTTTTTTTTTAGGGTTTGTTGGTCGACTCTAATCTGATTTAATTTATTTGGGTGTAGTACGATGTGCATGGGTAAACAAACCTGGAGTAAGTGCAGGTTCCTATAAACTATATCGTAATATACTCAAGGCAACAGGCATCTTTTTTTTTTTTTTATTCATTTTGGTTCTGTTCCCTGCATGGCATACTTTGGGGGAATCAAGGCACTCCAATGTACCAAAAGTATAATACATTCTTAAGAATAATAACAGCCAGACAACAGCTGTTCTTGGGTATAATAGAGAAAAACAGAAGTATAAGGCACAGAGAATTAGGAAGAATGAATTAAAAGTGAGGTACCATGGGAGGTGGGATTTAGTTAAGGGCATCAACAACAACAAAAAGAACAACAACAACAATAACAATAACAACAACAACAACAACAACAACAACAACAACAACAACAACAACAACAACAACAACAGCAATAACAATAACAACAACAACAACAACAACAATAATAATAACAACAACAACAACAACAATAACAACAACAACAACAATACCTACTACTACTACAACAACAACAACAACAATAATAATAGCAATAACAATGATAACAACACGAACAATAAGATTGCTCGTGTTGCATTTGTTAGCCTACATGTATGCGTCTTCACTTGGCCGACCGAGGCAAGGGAACAGAACAGAGCACACACGATCAACACCATTACTCACCATTACACTTACCACTGGACGCAAGTAATTTCACCATTATCATCAGTGCACAGTCGACGCCACAATTTCCTTTCAAGCACACATACAGTACAGTAGGAGGGAGTAATAAGGCTGGACGGACCTCTACCCAGCCAGACATTTTTTTTTTTTTTTTCATACAGTGTAGGACATGCATGACAACATTATAAGCCAATCAACCAGATACGGTCACAGTATCATTTGATGTCTCTTCTCAAGCCTTAAGCACACACACACACACACACACACACACACACACACACACACAGTAAACATAATCAGTAAACACCTGCAGTATAAGCACCAATTTGTTCATCATCTCACTACTAAGCACTCACCATTTTATCACACACACACACACACACACACACACATACATCTCCTCCTTCAACCACACACTCCCATCTGATCAAACAAACCATAATAACCCTTGGGGAAATTGCTGGTGTTTATGAAGGCACAAATACACACTATTGCCTCAGTGATGGTCAGGTTGGTAGTGTGATGTTAGTGTGATGTTGGTGGTTGTGATAGTGTTGGTGGTGTTGGTGATGGTGGTGTTTGTGGTGGTGATGTTGGTGGTGTTGGTGGTGGTGTTGGTGATGGTGGTGGTCGTGATGGTGTTGGTGGTGGTGGTGGTGGTGATGTTGTTGGTTATATAGTTCTGGTGTTGTTGTTGGTGATGATGGTGCATGGCTTTGGTGGAGGTGATGGTGCTGTATACAGTGAATAGTAATGCTAGTGTTGGTATATACTGTTTATATATATATATATATATATATATATATATATATATATATATATATATATATATATATATATATATATATATATATATATATATATATATATTACTACAAATGGAAGATCTGTCTTATTACTGTTTGTTACTGTACTCTATAAATTATATAGTGTTTACAATAATGCATACGAATATATGTAGATAGTATTTATGGTAATGTACGCCACAGCTGTAATCATCAAAGTTTGCCAAGAATACTGTACCACCAACTAAGAAGAAAAATAAGTCTAGAATGCTTACAATAATGTACATAATATACAGATAGTGTTTGAGGTAATGTTAGCCACGACTGCAATACTGGAAGTTGCCTAAGTAAACTGTACCATCAACTAAGAGGAAAACAAGTGTAGAGAGTGTTTACTATAATGTAACCCGAGGCAGTGTGGTGGTTCAGGACTTGCAATAATGGTGGTGCAACGGGGAGAA
>JAWQEG010006677.1:2500-30023 GCA_033782935.1 Petrolisthes cinctipes | reverse complement strand
ATACTAAATATTAATAATTTTGAATATTGCATACTAATCATATTACATACTAATCATATTGCATACTAATCATATCAAATACTAATCATACTACAAATACAGTAAAAAAAAAAAAATAATAATAATAATACAGTATATATAAAAACCTGATTAATATTTTTTTTTTCCAAAGTTTATATATTCTCAAATATTTTACTGACTCCTAAAAAAAATAATAATAATATATATAAAAACCTGATTAACATTTTTATTTCCAAAACTTATTCTCAAATATTTTACTGACTCCTTCCTTACCCATAAAATAAAGCAATTGCTCCATCCTGATAACAGCTGCATGTACAAACAAACACACATTAAAATATTAAAATAAGTTATAAATATTAAAATACGTTATAAATATTAAAATACGTTATATAATATTTGAGTTGTGGTACATTAGGCAAAAAATGTATTGGAATTTCCCTATGCATAGTTAATTTTTTTCTATGCAAGGATAGTTCCAATATATACTTTTTTGGCCGACTGTACAATACATATACGGTATATATATACTTCATCCCTCCTACTATATTCCCCCTAACCCCCCCCAAGCCTGTCCCCCACTCTCACACCCCACTAAACCCCCCAAAGCCTGTCCCCTACTCCCTCACCCCCCCAACCCTGTCCCCCTACTCTCGCACCCCCCTAAACCCCCCAAGCCTGTTACCTACTCCCGCACCCCCCTAACCCCCCCCCCAAAGCCTGTCCCCCTACTCCCGCACCCCCCTAACCCCCCCAAGCCTGTTACCTACTCCCGCACCCCCCTAACCCCCCCCAAGCCTGTCCCCCACTCTCACACACCCCTAACCCCCCCCAAGCCTGTTACCTACTCCCGCACCCCCCTAACCCCCCCCCAAAGCCTGTCCCCCAACTCCCTCACCCCCTAAAACCCCCCCACTTCCTCACCTCCCACCTTTCCATTCATATCTACCATTCTCCTTCCATTAATTATCAATCTTTCTTAGATACACATTTAATTCCTCTGACAATAAACCTAAGTTAATTAATTAATACATATATTTTCCTTGTTGGTGAAATAATTCTGTAAAAGATATTATTACAGTATTATTATTATTATTTCTATCATTATTATTACTGTGACCCTGGCCATTTAAATATATAGGTTAATACTATGATAAATAAAAAATATATATATATAATTAAGTCATTTAACACAACAACGTAACACTTATTTTTATTATTTTTATCATTATTATTATTATTATTATTATGGTTTAATAGATAGGCAACCCTGGCCATATAAATAGATATCAATAGGTAAAAAAAAAATATATATATAAATATATTTGACAAAAAAACAAAACATAACAACGTAACACTTTCGAAAAATAAAAAATAAATATATATATATAAAAAAATAACATATATCCCCACTTACACTTCTAATGGTTGATAAATAGTTACATAAATGGTGATAATAATGGTAAAAAATAATGGATAAATTAGAGAAAATATATGACAAATAAAAATAACATAACAACGTAACACTTTCCCAAAAAAATAAATAAATAAATACAAAAATAAATACATATATCCCCACTTACACTTCTAATGGTTGATAAATAGTTAGAAAATGTTGATAAATGGTGATAATAATGGTAAAAATAAGGGATAAATTAGAGAAAATATATGACAAATAAAAACAAAAAAACAACACAACAACGTAACACTTTTCCAAAAAATAAATAAATAAATAAATAATAAAATAAATAAATAAATACATATATCCCCACTTACACTTCTAATAGTTGATAAATAGTTAGAAAATGGTGATAAATGTTGATAATAATGGTAAAAAAATGGAATAAATTAGAGAAAATATGACAAATAAAAACAACACAACAACGTAACACTTTCCATAAAAAATAAATAAATAAATAATAAAATAAATAAATAAATACATATATCCCCACTTACACTTCTAATGGTTGATAAATAGTTAGAAAATGTTGATAATAATGGTAAAAAATGGGTTAAATTAGAGAAAATATTATTACCCCTCGGCCATTCTGTCTTCTTCTGCTGCTGTCGTTGTAAACATTGGGTGCAGTGTTGCCAGCTCTCATTGGCGTAATACCCTCAAATTTTTACATCAGAATTTCCCTTTTTACCTCAATAATTCCTGGGGGGTTTAGGGGGGTGCGTTAATAAGTGGGGGGTGCAGGAGTAGGGGATATGTTGCTAGCTCTCCTTGGCGTAATACCCTCAAATTTTTACATCAGAATTTCCCTTTTTACCTCGATAATTTTCTGGGGGGTTTAGGGGGGTGCGGTAATAAGTGGGGGTGGAGGGTTTATGGGGGTGCAGGAGTAGGGGATATGTTGCCAGCTCTCCTTGGCGTAATACCCTCAAATTTTTACATCGGAATTTCCCTTTTTACCTCAATAATTCCCTGGGGGGTTTAGGGGGGTGCGGTAATAAGTGGGGGGCAGAAGTAGGGGATGTGTTGCCCGGTCTCCTTGGCGTAAGACCCTCAAATTTTTATATCGGAATTTCCCTTTTACCTCAATAATTTTCTGGGGGGTTTAGGGGGGTGCGGTAATAAGTGGGGGGGGCAGGGTTTAGGGGGGTGCAGGAGTAGGGGATATGTTGCCAGGTCTCCTTGGCGTAATACCCTCAAATTTTACATCGGAATTTCCCTTTTTACCTCAATATTTTTATGGGTTTAGGGGGGTGCGGAAATAAGGGAAGGGGGGGGTTAGGGGGGTGCAGGAGTAGGGGATATGTTGCCAGGTCTCCTAGCGTAATACCCTCAAATTTTTACATCGGAATTTCCCTTTTTTACCTCAATAATTCGTGCAAATAAATCAGTATCATATTAAAATATAATCATACAACAACAACACCTTACGTCAACTCAACCCCCTCAATTATTATTATTATTATGAGGTGCTGCAAAATCATACACGTGTTGTTCTTTATTACCAAGATATTTACTACGATGGAAGGAAAGTGTTGGTGGATATTTGATTGTGGCTGTACATACATTTATCCAGCAGAGTTAAAAAAAAAAAAAAAAAAAACTCATTTAACCTGCATTTACCATTTTCTTGATATTTCGTCTGGTAGAAATTTTCCCGTTTACTCTTGAACAATCTTTATATAATTTTCCCACTGGTACCTCAAATTCCCCATATCTAGGGAAAATTATCCATACTTGGCAACATTGATTGACCGACCTGCCACCTGTCGGACGAACTTATAACTACATTTTTCCTGCAAATTTTGAATTATTATTACTATTAAGGGGGTGCGAGAGTAGGGGTACAGGCTTTTGGGGGGTGCGGGAATAGAGGGACAGACTTGGGGTGGGTAGAAAGCCTGTCCGCTATTCCCGCACCCCCCTAACCCCTCCCCATACTCCAGCACCCCCCAAAACCCCCCTATTCCCGCACCCCCCTAAGCCTGTCCCCCTATTCCCGCACCCCTCCCCCAAGCCTGTCCCCCTACTCCCACACCCCCCTCAAGCCTGTCCCCCTACTCTCGCACCCTCCAAACCCCCTTAAGCTTGTCCCCTACTCCCGCACCCCCCAAACCTGTCCCCTTACTCCCGCACTCCCAAGAACCCCCCCAAGCCTGTACCTTACTCCCGCACCCCCCTAACCCCCCCCCAAGCCTGTCCCCCTATTCCCGCACCCCCTTATTAATTCACTTACCAAACCAATGATCATCACAATAAGTTAATTATTAGTTAGTTATTAATTACAACAACATTATAGGAATATTTAAGAAGAAAAAATATTATACAGAACATTATTCTTTATGTACAAAAGTAAACACTAAGACAAAATTACACAAAAAAATACATTAATTATAGACAATACAGTTCAGTATAATTCCAACCACTATAGTTATGACATTATAACTAATATTTTTATATGTGTATTTAAAACTAAACTGAACTAATCAAGCATGAAAAATTAGAAAGAACCTGCATATAATATTAAATGTCATAAACAAATGAAGCCGTACTGTAAATACAAATATAATTAATACTTTCAGTCTACATTAATCTTAGATAGGTAACCTTTTTTTGACATCATATTTTGGTAACCAAGAAATAAATTATATAAAACCCTTACGATAATTTTATTTGAAGAATGTGAACAGAGGTATGAAGCTATATCATTAACTTTCATTTTCATCAACAAAGCAATGTTCATTTATCATTCTTTTATTTTAACACATTTTTTATGAATACCTTCATTTTTTAGACATGTGTTATTAGAGAGAGAAAAAAAAAACCCACTAATCAGCTTCTTATGGGACTCGTTGGATGAGAGGCCATCTATGAAGGTTAATCCATCTGTAGACAAGTTATGAAAGAAATCCAATTACATTTTCACCACCAGGGGTCTTCGAACTTGAATGACGTCATCACACGATTGGTAATGTGAGATGTCACTTTAGTGTTGACAAATACATCAGGACACAGCTAAACATTTGTACTTCAATATCCTGTAATATCATTTATTTATTTATGTAGTGTGAGTGGTTTACAAGTTATTCTATCTATCTATAGCTCTGATGCCTTGTTCCCCCCGGGAACTCCCCCCAAGGGGGTGGCCACAGCAGAAGTGCCTCCAGTTGTCCCTGTTCCAACACTCCCTCCTTACTTGTTCAAGCCCTCCCCTGCCCCTCATGTTACTCTCCTTTACATACTCTTCCACTGTGTTCCAACACTCCCTCCTTACTTGGTCAAGCCCTCCTCTGTCCCTCATGTTACTCTCCTTTACATACTCTACCACTCTGTTCTGCCATCTAACCGGAGGTCTGCCTCTCACATCAGGTGCCACAACTTCACTTCCATACACCTTCTTTACAAACTCCTCACCTTACATTCTCTCTACATGTCCAAACCATCTCAATGTATCACACTTCACTCTCTCAACAACTCCACACTCAATACCAATTAATTGCCTTCTCACTCATACCACATCTCTCATACACACTCAAGTTATTAGCCGTCAGATGTGTTGTTTACATAGTGACTACGAGTGCCGGAGAAAAGCCCGTAAGACAAGACACAGCTGCCGGCTTGAGGGGGAAGTTTTGTGTTGGTAAATCTGGAGCAACTGAATCCTCCAAACTATTCCAAGCAACAACAACAGAACACCATTATTTTTGTTCATCTGGTCCTGTTGTTTCCTGGCATACTTTGGAGGAATCATGTCACTCCAACATAACAAAAAAGAATTACCACCTTAATGGTTAATAGTAAATGGTGTCGGATTTTTTTTAAGTTCATATTATTCACAAAAATTTAAATATATGTGGTTACCAATATTTCACAATACTGACGAAAACTTTATATACAATTAAGACACAATGACAAAGCATTAACATAGGTTGATTGTTATATCCAAAAATCATTATGGGTTGCGGGAATAGGGGGACAGGCTTGGGGGGGTTTTGGGGGGGTCGGGAGTAGGGGGACAGGCTTGGGGGGGTCGGGAGTAGGGGGACAGGCTTGGGGGGGTCGGGAGTAGGGGGACAGGCTTGGGGGGGGCTTAGAGGGGTGCGGGACAGGCTTGGGGGGGTTTTGAGGGGGTTGGGAGTAGGGGGACAGGCTTGGGGGGGTTTAGGGAGGGGAGCCTTGGGGGGGGTTAGGGGGGGTCGGGGGACAGGCTTGGGGGGGTTTTGGGGAGTGCAGGAATAGGGGACAGGCTTTCTATCTACTCCAAGCCTGTCCCCCTATTCCGCACCCCCCCAGTCCCCCCCCTCCCGCACCCCCTTAATTAATAGAAGGTTCTGTACTATTCAATAAAGTTGTAAATCACTAAAATATTTAAATGTCCTTAGTTTAGGAAATCAACTACAGTGTGTTTCATTAACTTGCTATGATTGCTAACTCATCCAAAAACTATATTACAACCAAAAAACCAACCTATCCATCCCCAAATAATATATAATAATAATAATAATAATAATAATAATAATAATAATAATAAATATAATAATAATAATAATAAATATAATAATAATAATAATAAATATAATAATAATAATAATAATAATAATAATATATATAATAATAATAATATATATAATAATAATAATAATAATAATAATATATATAATAATAATAATAATAATATATATAATAATAATAATAATAATATATATAATAATAATATATATAATAATAATGATAATAATAAAAAACTACATTAAATATATACATTACAGTATAATTAACTATCTATAGGTCTGGTGTGTCATTCTCTTCTTCAACTTCCTCCATAGGGTTTAGTTAGTTACAGAAAAGTATATATATATTTTTTTTAACCCAACACTCCCTCCTTCACACAACTGAGGCTGGTATTATTAAACATTTTTTTTTTTTTTAATATGAAAAGTGTTCTTCGTCACTCGGTTCGTATCATTTTGCAAAACACCTCTCATGGAAGAGTTAAGTTTAATAATATCAGCTAGAGGGTCGATTCCACAGTGGTTGGTATTGGTTTGTAAGCACGCAAACGAAAGAATGTTAGCCGTGTAATAAATTACTTCTGGGAGAATTATTTAATGAATTTGGTGAGTAAACTATACAGTGATTATCATTATCTAACTTTTGGATAGATTTTGTGAATGTGGATACTCACCTTTTGGAAAATGATGAAGCCTTACAAGTGTGGTTGGTTGGTTGGGAAGCTAACAAACGAATACCACTGTGGAATAAACCCTGAATCATCATCTTCTACCACTCATATTCTCTCTAATTTATTTCATCACTGTTCACCGACATTATTTCACTTTCACATTATTATTTTTTTTTTTTCTGCTAGTCAAAAAAAAAAAAAAAAAAAAAAAAAAAAAAATGCACAGATTATCTTCTAACTAATAATTATGACCTTAGATCTAGGTTAGACATACATTCCTGTGTTATTTATATCTACAGCAGCTGCATAATATTTTTGGTGTAAATTTGTCTTGGATTGCATTACATTTCTCAAGAAAGTCAAAATATAAAATGAAAGACCCGGTACATTTTCACCAGGTAAAAAAAAAAAAAAAAAAAAAAAAAAAAAAAAAAAAAAAAAAAAAAAAAAAAAAAGTATAGTTCCCTTACGGGGGAAATTTTGTGTTGGTAAATCTGGAGCAACTGAATCCTCCAAACTATTCCAAGCAACAACAACAGAACACCATTATTTTTGTTCATCTGGTCCTGTTGTTTCCTGGCATACTTTGGAGGAATCAAGGCACTCCAAAAATTTAACAAAAACGAATTATATACCACCTTAAGGACCCTGTGTGTGATCATTTAAAAAAAAATTGGAGGCTTCTGATTCCTCCTGGGCAGGCATGGGGGGGGTTAGGGGGGTGCGGGAGTAGGGGGACAGGCTTGGGGGGGTTTGGAGGGTGCAAGAGTAGGGGGGCAGGCTTAGGGGTGTGTGGGAGTAGGGGGACAGGCTTGGGAGAGGGTTTTGGGGGGTGCGGGAATAGGGGGACAGGCTTAGGGGGGTGATGGAGTAGGGGGACAGGCTTGGGGGGAGGGGCTTGGGAGGTGCTGGAATAGCGGACAGGCTTTCTACCCACCCCAAGCCTGTCCCCCTATTCCACAAAACAAACTCCTTCCATATATTTGAAGGACTTATTTATCTTCAATTAATTTTCTGACTACATCACACACAGGAGTTCCTTAATCATCACATACTCAGAATAATGTAATCTCTTTGTAATCTGCACATTTTGGATTTTATGTGTCCAATACACCTAAGAATATTAAGCTTAACTCACTTTAAATTCAACATGAGTCTCCTTTCTTTCCTAAACTACAACTTTTATTATTTTTTTTATACATATTCATTGATCTGACCAATGTGACAACTAATTTTATATCATTAATATCTTCTAATATCTTCTTCTTTTTCTATCATCAGCTTCCCTTGATGGTTCCCGCCTTGGCCATCGTCCCTGACTTGATGAATTACCTCTGGCTTCATACTCATAGCCAGCTGTACGGTAAGGCCATTCTCTATCCTCTACGTCCTGTGTTCCTCCATATTTCTCAAGCCAGTCTCTGTAGCGATACCACCATTGTTCCCATTTAAGGTAATCATCTAAGGTAATGGATCTGTCACCAAAATACCCAGATTCTTTATAATAACGATATCTCACGTGGACATCATCCCAATTCTGTGGTAATTCTCTGGGAAGGTCTCTATGAGGATCCCATTGTCTGATTTCTCCATAACGTTCTTGATATTCTCTATATTCAGCTTGGTGTTCTTGTAGCCATCTTTCATGTGCTGGGTGTGTTCCATGACTCCTACTGCCTGGTGAAGGAGATCTGGATTGTAATCTGCCTGCCTCCAAATACACTTTTTTATCCTGTCCACCCTCACGAACAATCTTCATTCTCACTCCTTCATATTCTTGACGCTGAGAACTGAGTTGAGCAAGTTTGCCAAATCTTTCTGATAGAGTCATGCGTCGAGGTCCATCGTCATCATCTGATGATGATTCTGAGTCTGTATCTTCACCTTCAGACCTTGGTGATTCTCTAGGTGGAGGTGGTAATGGTCTATGATAATCTGGATGGTCAGGTGGTACTACTTTATAATGATGAGGATCTAATAAATGACGTCCTTCAGCTGTAACACGTGGTGGTGAACCAGGACCTCTATATTCTGTTGGTTCTTCTACAACTACAACATTATTCTCATCATAATAGTTAGTAGCTGGAGTAGGTACAGGTGTACGAGCTTTCCTCCTTACTACACCTTCTTCCTTCATTTTAACCTTTGTTTTTTGTTTAGGTATTTTGGTGACAGTGTTTCTGGATTTGATGACAACATTACTTACAGTTTTAGTAACTAGTTTCTTAGTAGTTTCTTGATGGGTTACTTGTTTCATTCTGACCTGTGGTACTTGAGTAGCAGGAGGTGGAGGTTTTCTATTGACTCTTCCTCTTCTAGGTGACCCCGAGTATGACCTTGGTCTACGTTGTGTTCCTGGAGAATATGACCTCCTTCTTCTTGAACCGGAAGAACTAGACGATGAACTGGAATATGATGATGATGATGAACCAGAAGATGACCTGGAGTATGAAGAATAGCTACGAGAATATGACGACCCGGTGCTGCTGGAAGAAGACCTGGAATAACTACTGGAATAAGTGCGTTTATGGACTCTAGCCCGACCTGGAGAACGAGAACCGGGTGAGCGTTTTCTCCGTACGAGTGGCTTGGGTGACCTTCTTGGTGATGACCTTCTTGGTGATGACCTCCTTGGTGACCTTGGTGATATACGTTGTTGTCCGGGACGTGGTGGTGGTGGTGACCTTCGAGGGGAACGTCTCGGTGACCTCCTTGGTGATCTGGGTGACCTGCTCCGGGATCTGAAATAGGACAAACAGTAAAAGAGTAAATTAAACAGTAAATTAAACAGTAAACAGTAAACAGTAAATTAAACAGTAAAGAGTAAATTAAACAGTAAAGTAAATTAAACAGTAAGAGTAAATTAAACAGTAGAGTAAATTAAACAGAAGAGTAAATTAAACAGTAAACAGTAAATTAAACAGTAGAGTAAATTAAAAAGTAAATTAAACAGTAAAGAGTAAATTAAACAGTAAAGTAAATTAAACAGTAAATTAAACATTAGAGTAAATTAAACAGTAAACAGTAAATTAAATAAAGTCAGTTACTGTATAAATATGAAAGATGATGATAAGTCCAAAAGCTCACTAGTTGTTGTTGTTGTTGTTGAAGTGTTGTTGTGTAAAGTATTCCCTTGATATTGAGGGAGGGAGGGAAGGGAGGGAAGGGTGGGAATGAAGGAAGGAAGGTGGGAAGGAAGGAGGGAAGGAAGGAAGGAAGGGAGGGAGGGAAGGAAGGAAGGGAGGGAAGGAAGGAAGGGAGGGAAGGAAGGAAGGAAGGGAGGGAAGGAAGGAAGGGAGGGAAGGAAGGAAGGGAGGGAAGGAAGGAAGGGAGGGAAGGAAGGAAGGGAAGGAAGGGGAGGGAAAGAAGGGAGGGAAGGAAGGGAAGGAAGGGATGGAGGGAGGGAAGAGTGGGTGGGAAGGGAGGAAGGAAAGAAAGAGGAAATGAGGGGAGGGAGGAAGGAAGGAAGGGAGGGAATGAGGGAGGGAGGAAGGAAGGAAGGGAGGGAATGAGGGGAGGGAGGAAAGAAGGAAGGGAGGGAATGAGGGGAGGGAGGAAGGGAGGGAGGGAGGAAGGAAGGGAGGGAGGGAGGAAGGAAGGGAGGAAGGGTTGGGGAATTGCAGTCTTTGTGGGTTAATAGGTGTTAAGGGGGGTGCGGGAGTAGGGGGCAGGCTTGGGGGGTTTTTGGGGGGGTGCGGGAGTAGGGGGACAGACTTGGGGGGGGGGGGGGGGGGTTAGGGGGGTGCAGGAATAGGTTACAGGCTTTACACCCACCCCAAGCCTGTCCCCCTATTCCCGCACCCCCATAAGCCTGCCCCCTACTTCCGCACCCCCCAAAACCCCCCGCACCCCTTAATAGATATTGTATAGATAGGAGAGACGTGTCCTTACCTCCGTCTCGGGTCCTGGGGTGACCTGGGGCGCGGCGGTGGGGGGCGGGGGCGGAGAAACCTTGCGTTGGACCAGCCCCGGGGGTTCTCGGGGGTCGCGGGGGGGGTCGGGACGTACCTCGGGCCTCCCTCTCCTTTTCATCTGGACTTCCTCTCCAAGGTCACTGTAGCCTAGTTCATCTCTGTAAAGTTCCTTGAATCCAGTATGTGCCCACCTGTTGCAAAAAACAAATGCCAGAGTAAAAAAAAGAACATTAATTAATAAGCTTCTATGGGGGGGTTGGGGGGGGTGGGGGGGGGGGGTTTGGGGGGTGCAAGAGTAGGGGGACAGGCTTGCTGGGTTGGGGGGGGGGGGTTTGGGGGTGCAGGAGTAGGGGGACAGGTTTGGGGTGGGGAGGGGTTTGGGGGGTGCAGGAGTAGGTGGACAGGTTTGGGGTGGGGAGGGGTTTGGGGGGTGCGGGAATAGGGGACAGGCTTTCTACCCGACCCCCAGCCTGTCCCCCTATTCCCGCACCCCCCAAACAACCCCCTAAGTCTGTCCCCCTATTCCCGCACCCCCCCCCAGCCTGTTCCTCTATTCCCGCACCTCCCAAACCCCCCCCAAGCCTGTCCCCCTATTCCTGCACCCCCCCGCACCCCCCCAAGCCTGTCCCCCTAATCCTGCACCCCCCCCCAAGCCTGTCCCCCTATTCCAGCACCCCCCAAACCCCCCCCAGCCTGTCCCCCTATTCCCGCACCTCCCAAACCCCCCCCCCAAGCCTGTCCCACTATTCCTGCACCTCCCAAACTCCCCCCCAGCTTGTCCCCCTATACCCGCACCCACCTGTTGCAAAAAAAAAAATGCCAGAGTAAAAAAGCACATTAATAAGCTTCTGAATTATAATTGTAATCTTCACTCTGTGCTGTAAATATTATTCTGTTGCTCATTCAGTTTCATAAGACATTTGACAACTTCATTTAAATAAAAAATGAATATTTATTCCTGGCATTGAAATAGTACAGTAATAATGAGGAAGTAATAAACAATGAATATTCCTGGCATTTAAAATAGTACAGTAATAATAATGAAGAAGTAAATATGACCAAAAAAATGTAATTCATCAAGCTGTTGTAGCAGTGAGAATAAATTTGGAAGCAAAGAAATAAAAATAAAAATAAAATCAAAAATTGTATCTGAATGCTGTGGTAATTTCTCTCAGTGTGGTTTTCATTAAGTTTGAAAATTCACTACACCAATAATCCTCTTATGAAGATGTCATTTTGAAGGATTATATTATTTGAAGGATTATATTATTTGAAAGATTATCTGACATACAAAATGGTTAACCTTGAAGACAGACAACTGAAAAAAAAAAATGTATAGATAGACACACCTAAAAAAAAAAAAAAAAAAATGTATAGATAGACACCCCTAAAAAAAAAAAAAAAAAAAAAAAAAAAAGTATGTATAGATAGATAGACAAACAGACATACCGTAAAAAAAAAACAAAAAAAAACAAACAAAAAAATATAATCCTTGAACAACGAATGGTACTTACTCAAAAAATGACTTCGTTACAATTTCTTTATTACCTGTTTGGTTGTGTGGCCTCGGCATCAAGTAACTTCTTGGTCCAGAATGTATCCTTGGTTCGTGTGGATGCTTCCCTTCTTGCCCTCACAACCACTTGTTCTATGGGGCCGCGTTCTCCCGTGAAGGACCCTATTGGACAGTAATGATATATTTTCTATTAATTAAGGGGGTGCGGGGGTTTTTTGGGGGGGACAGGCTTGGGGGGGGGTGAGGGAGTAGGGGGACAGGCTTGGGGGGGGGTTTAGGGGGGGTCAGGGTGGTTTTTGGAGGGGATCGGAGGGGTTTTGGGGGGTGCGGGGGGTTTTGTGGGGTTTTTTGGGAGGGATCGTGGGGGTTTTTGGGTGTGCGGGAGTAGGGGGACAGGCCTGGGGGGGATCGGGGGGGTTTTGGGGGGTGCGGGAGTAGGGGGACAGGCTTGGGTGGGGGGAGGTTAGGGGGGTGCGGGAATATGGGACAGGCTTTCTACCCCCCCCAAGCCTGTCCCCCTATTCCCACATCCCCCCCCAAGCCTGTCCCCTACTCCCACATCCCCCCCAAGCCTGTCCCCCTACTCCTGCACCCCCCTAAACCCCCTTAAATAGATCAACCTAATTTCATGTATTTAATGGCTGTGTAATTCTAGCTTTAATTAAACTGACATAAATTAATTACTGTTCTTACCTTTAAACTGACATAACAAATTAATTACTGTTCTTACCTTTAAACTGACATAACAAATTAATTACTGTTCTTACCTTTAAACTGACATAAATTAATTACTGTTCTTACCTTTAAACTGACATAACAAATTAATTACTGTTCTTACCTTTAAACTGACATAACAAATTAATTACTGTTCTTACCTTTAAACTGACATAACAAATTAATTACTGTTCTTACCTTTAAACTGACATAACATAAATTAATTACTGTTCTTACCTTTAAACTGACATAACAAATTAATTACTTTTCCTTACCTTTAAACTGACATAACAAATTAATTACTGTTCTTACCTTTAAACTGACATAACAAATTAATTACTGTTCTTACCTTTAAACTGACATAACAAATTAATTACTGTTCTTACCTTTAAACTGACATAACAAATTAATTACTGTTCTTACCTTTAAACTGACATAACAAATTAATTACTGTTCTTACCTTTAAACTGACATAACATAAATTAATTACTGTTCTTACCTTTAAACTGACATAACAAATTAATTACTTTTCCTTACCTTTAAACTGACATAACAAATTAATTACTTTCCCTCACCTTCTTTAGGGTCGCGAAGGAGTCTCTCGGCTCGTGGCGGTCGGTAATCGTCCATCCTCATTCTCATGGAGGCGATGGGCTGTTTGTTACCCCCGGACATCAGTGGTACCCCCCCTCCGCCCCCCCACCACCACCACCACCACCGCCCCCACCACCAATACCACCCTCCTCCGCCTTTCTGTCCTGACCTCCTCTTCCATCGACCTCCTTTTCCTTTACCCTTTCCTTTCCTCCGTCGACCGCCTCCGCCTCCGCCTCCACCTCCACCTCCACCTCCTCCACCTCTGTTGTTGTGTGATAGTCCGTTTCCCCCCACTGTTGATCCTGACCGAGGTGGGGGGCTTCGGGGGCCGCGTCGGGGGGGTCCGCGGTCATTGCTGCGTCTCTGTTGGTGATAACTCTTTGCCGTTAGCTTCGCCTTTAAGGGGGTGCGGGAATAGGGGGGTGCGGGGTTTTTTTGGGGGGTGCGGGAGTAAGGGGGGACAGACTGGCTTGTGGGGGTGGTTAGGGGTGCGTGCGGGATTATGGGACAGGCTTTCTACCTCCCCCCCCCCCCACCACACCAAGCCTGTCCCCATATTCCCGCACCCCCCGCACCCCCCCCCCCCCAAGCCTATCCCCTACTACCGCACCTCCTTCAGTAATAAATAATACAGTAGTCTATTCTAAAGGCATAAAAATATAATACAATTAACAATAGCAGTCACATGTTAATACCACAAAATTTAATTAGTTACTCTATTTACCAAATTGACAATAAACCCAATAACTCATTAAAGTTTAATTACAAAGTTAATGCCAAACTTTTCATTAACTTTTCAATGCATATAATAAATACAAGACAAAAATTAAATGAACTAATATATTTTTTTTTTTCACTTTTAAAATTATTACAAAATACAATATATCTGTAGTCTCATTTACTGTACTCTGAATAAGGAATGACAGTAAAATAGTTAATAATTAGCAAAAAAAAAAAAAGATTAATTTGGACCCTAGTGAACTAACTACTAATTAATTAATTTTTTGCACCACCTAAGTAAGGAAGTTAATTAAACAAACAAACAAGTCTTACATAACTATAAAAACCATAATAATAAAATAAATGTACTTCACCCACTTCAACTTCAACTTCTTCCATACTCACCAAGGTACTGGATTGAGCACACTGAGCATATAGTATTTAAATGCCAAGTTTCAGTACTCAGAATTGATCTAGGTTTAGTGAGGTGTCTGTCAGGAGGATGTGTGGGGAGGAGGAGGAGGAGGGGGTCAGATACAATTAGGCGAAGGGGACTTGGTAACCCTGCCAACCTGACCCTGGGAACAGATGTAGTAGTAGTAGTAGTAGTAGTAGTAGTAGTAGAGGGGTGACTCACTCATTGATGGTCACTTTAGCCCATCAATTACGTAGTCCCCTCACTCACTCATTGATGGTCACTTTAGCCCATCAATTGTGTAGTCCCGTCACTCACTCATTGATGGTCACTTTAGCCCATCAATTGTGTAGTCCCGTCACTCACTCATTGATGGACACTTTAGCCCATCAATTATGTATGTAGTCCCAGGGTTGTTGATGGTGTTGATGGTGGTGAGGGTGGTGTGGTCGGTCTTGTATCCCACCGAGGGCAGACCTGACCTTTTTTTTGTACTGCTGACCGCCTCTCTCTTCTTCTTCTTCTTCTTGTTGTTAGGTTGGATTGACACCACACACACATCCACCCACTCGTAATTATATAAGTAGGGTACATCTTCCGTTTTTTTGGTATTATTTCTCTCTTTCTTACAAGTTTTGAGAAGGTATGGATAGAGCAGGACAAAATATTGTTGTTTCTATTTCCAAAAAAAAAAAAAAATTAACGCAATCATTAAATACAATTATATCTTCATTAAGGTTTAGGTTAAGTCATATTTGTACTACCGCAACTGTAACATACAATTATATCTTCATTAAGGTTTAGGTTAAGTCATATTTGTACTATTGCAACCATAACATACAATTATATCTTCACTCAATTAAGGTTTAGGTTAAGTCATATTTGTACTACCGCAACCATAACATACAATTATATCTTCACTTACTTAAGGTTTAGGTTAAGTCATAATATCTCGTTATTATGCTAAACAGTAATATTTGCTTATATCTTCACTTAATTAAGGTTTAGGTTAAGTCATAATATCTCATTATTATGCCAAACAGTAATATTTGCTAAGTATAATAATATAACTTCAAATAAACTCAACAAATTGAAGTTTTACATTGTATTTACTTATTTTCTGAATATAGAAGATTAATATGTATAGATATTATATAGTATTGATTATTATAGTATTATAGTATTCATTGACAACTAAAATATATATATATATGATTTAGTGGCCTCTTTCTCACAAACAATAATATTACTTTACTTTAAACAGTTCAGAAGCTAAGAGCAATAATAATAATAATAATAATAATAAAAAATATTAATTGTTGTGCTCTATCCATTAGCCAACCCATACGAGTAAATCCTCTTCAACGACAACCACTCGAAACACTGAAATAACTTAATATCTGGTCACTTCACTATCAGTCATCATAAGTGTGGTAGTAACCGTTTGAATATCTTGTCACTTCACTATCAGTCATCATAAGTGTGGTGGTAACCGTTTGAATATCTTGTCACTTCATTATGTCATTATAAACGTGGTAGTAACAGTTTGAATATTTTGTCACTTCACTATAAGTCATCATAATTGTGATAGTAACCGTTTTAATATCTTGTCACTTCACTATGTCATTATAAGTGTGGTAACTGTTTGAATATCTTGTCACTTCATTATCAGGTCATCATAAGTGTGGTAGTAACCGTTTGAACAAAATAACTACTTCACTCACACACAAACCAGTCAAGATAATAAATAGAGCATTGTTTCAGCCGTTCCGATGACAATTTCAAAGTCACAACACACACCACTACTGTATTCTCTCCACTGTATTCTGTGTTATTCTCTCCACTGTATTCTGTGTTATTCTCTCCACTGTATTCTCTGTGTATTCTCTCCACTGTATTCTCTGTGTATTCTCTCCACTGTATTCTCTGTGTATTCTCTCCACTGTATTCTCTGTGTATTCTCTCCACTGTATTCTCTGTTATTCTCTCCACTGTATTCTCTGTATTCTCTCCACGGACCGCAACAAAATTATTCTCTTCGTACGACACGATATACGACACACACTCTTCAGAGAACTATTTATTAACTAAGGATATATTGACACGATATCCTTGTCAGTCCGAAGCAACGAGTGGCGACACATCTTGTTTTTGTTGTTGTTGCTGTTGTAGTTGTTGTTGTTTGTGTCACGAGCGAAGGAATCTCAATTGTGATATGATTATTATTTTTTTACACTTCCGAGTAAATTGTTCGTTATCAGCTTAAAACGGTATGGTATTGTTTTCACGCAGGCAATGTACACGTTTTTGAAGACCATATATTATAGTTCCAGTAATGGTAATTGTTATTTTATGTACAGTAACCAAAAAACACTTCATGGATAGTTAAGTTTTTCATTGTAATATTATGTTGTGCTTTGTGTCAGTTCTATTACTAAAATGCTGTATATTTATTTAATTCAGTGTATCTTGTTATAATATTAGTTTATTGACTGAGTATCCATCTTCACTGAGAATTGTCAATAAATAACTTCCAATGTTTTACACTCTTTTTTAGTTTCCATAGATACTGTCTGTTACCACTTATGATATCTTAAGGGAATGTACTTTTTTAGTATTTTACGAAGCTATTTTTTGTCCAATTCATCAAACTGTATTTACGAAGATACTTTTTGTCCATTCATCAAACTGTATTTACGAAGATACTTTTTGTCCATTCATCAAACTGTATTTTACGACGCTAATTGTCCATTCATCAATCTTTATTTACGAAGATATTTGTCCAATTCATCAAAGTGCATTTACGATTACTTGTCCATTCATCATCAAACTTTATTTACGAAGCTATTTTTTGTCCATTCATCAAAGTATATTTACGACGCTAATTGTCCATTCATCAAACTGTTTTTACGAAATTACTTGTTCAATTCATCAAAGTGAGTTTCCATTAAAGGTGGTGTGAGTGGAAGCATCACCATTCACCATAAACTTAAAAACACATTAACACAACCAACGCTGTATAATATTATGTACTTTATATTCGCCGCCGCCACGCAACGCTACTTCACACTCCGCGCGTCACATCATCACGACAACGGAAATAAAAAAAGATCACAGGCGATAAATAAAATAACGTGATACGGTCGAAAATGTATGAGGCTACCGAACCGCGACATTTACCTGGAAGAGTTACTTTCATATCTAATGTCTACTAAAGCACTATCTCTCAAAAATACAATACATATAATAAACAATGTATATTATTAAAATCTACTTTACAATATTTCAAAATGGTGAATTCCTCTCATTTACGGTACATTAAGAATACAGGACTGGCAAAACTGAAGCTTTAATGTATATACTTTAGGTTTGTAAACTTTGCAAACAAATCCATTATGATTTCAACAAATTACATCTAAAAGCAATAACAACTGTGGTGAGGAATTCGTCCATGATAATTAACACAAATACATTTATAACTCAAAAAAGTGTCCCTAACTTGACAATAATGACACAACAATATCCCGCGTGTTATTAACAGTCCAACCAACTGTTATTAGACTCTTACTCTGGGTGACGCCGGCCGCCTCAAAGGAGATCTCCTACGAGGAGACTTGGGACGTGGGGAGCGAGGAGGCCTGGGGGAGCGAGGACGGGGGGACCTGGGCCGGGGGGAGCGGCGGGCAGGTGAACGTACCATTCTCACACCACCACCCTACACACACCTCCCTTACCCTGTAATATAAAGTACACATTATACAACCATTCATTGACATATTATTTCATCTGTTTAAACCAACGGTAAATTTACAGAAGTGGTTCATTCACTATATTGTATATTTTAGTATAATTACCCACTATTTTGTACCATTCTAACACACTTTTCATCTATGGTGTTTCTCTCGGAGATGCCCCGTTTTACAAACATCATTTGGAAATTAGTCTGACCTAACCTAACCTAGACCACAGCAGACTACCGGGACCTAACCTGGGCAAACTACCAGAAAATAACCGTGGTAAAGTACAGGAAATGACCGGGGCAAAGTACTGGGACCCAGCCGGATCTGGCAACACTGCTACAAAACGGTAATTCTTTCAATAAATACCGATAAGTGTGTTAGAATGGTGTAAAATAGTGGGTAATAATACTAAAATATACAATATAGTGAACCCAGTTCTTTTGTAAATTTACCTTAGTTACTTTTTAGATAAGTTTAATTAGTCTTTGTCTATAGTTAATTACGAGGAATAACAAGATAATAAACACACAAAGAAACAAATAAACAATAAATAAGTTATGTCTTACCTTTCTTTAGTTGGTTGATGATATCGACGTCTTCAATCCAAGTATTTCATTCTCTTTTCTCACTATATATATTAAACCAACCCAAGAATATAATGGAGATGAAATATATAATGTCGAGAATTATCCAAAATCTCCTAAAATTCAGGTAAAAAAAACAAACTTAAGAGGATTTAAATGAAAAAATAATAATCAATGGAAGGGAAGACTTGTGTTGTGTTATGGCCTTCCACTCTTATTTATCGATTTATTTACTTATTTAGGGGTTTATTTATCCATTTATTTACGTCTGGGTAATGTTTGTGTACTGACCTGTGTTATTGGTCTGTAATTACCCGCGTATCTGTAATTATTTCCCCAATTTAGTGGTAAAATAACAATAAAATGTCTTCCGTTTTGTTATTATGTTTGGGAAGCCGGGGATTGACAGTGTTGCCAGCTCCTCTTGTCATCATTGGCGATTTTACCCCAGTTTACCCCAGTTTTATACGTCAGAATTTCTTCTTTTTACCCCAGTTTTTACGTCAGAATTTCCCTTTTGCCTCAATTTCAATATCAGAATTTTGCTTGAACTTCAACATCAGAATTTCCCTTTTTATCTCAGTTTATACTTCAGAATTTCCCTTTTTACTTCAATTTCAACATCAGAATTTCCATTTTCACCCCAGTTTATACTTCAGAATTTTCTCTCTTTATCTCAACTTCAACATCAGAATTTTGCTTTTTGCTTCAACTTCAAGATCAGAAATTCCCTTTTTACCTCAATTATTCCTTGTTTACTCTTGAACATTGACTGTCTTTTTGGTATTTCCCTGTTTACTTTTAAATAATATTTCTATAATTTCCCTTGTGCGTGTGTGGACTTCAAAATTCCCTAAAACAGAGACATTTTCCTGCACTTGATAACACTGCAAACCAACCAAAGCTGAGAACAGTGTTACCAGCTTACATTGGCGAAATTAACCTAGTTTGAACTTAAAAATTTTCCCTACTTGCATCCAAACTTCCATGTTTATTCTTGCAAATGGTCAAGTATTAACGATGTTTTGTTTAGTAGAAATTTTCATGAATACTCTTGAACATTCTTCTAACGATTTCCCCGTGTGAACTGAAAGTTACCCCAAACCATGGAAGTATTCCTGTATCTGGCAATATTGAACTGGTCCAATTCTTGTTGTCGACGCCTTACCTTAGATTATGAAAAAAATACATTAGATTTCCTCGAAAACCAATTTCTTCAGTATATTAAGGGGTTATTTCATTATTTATCATAATTTTTTACATATAGGTATATATATAATAGAATATTGGTGATTATTGTCTAAGAGAGGTTATAATAAACACAATAATAGTAATAATATGACAAGTTTGATAATGGCACTGAGTGGTATGCAAGAATTAAAACGTGCATGGTGTTGACGATGGTATATGGTACCTGTACGATGACTCTATAGACAGAGTCATCGTATTAGTACCACTCCATCGTCAATACCACAAATGTTCTTGTATACAGCCCACTGTTTAATTTATGAAAGATGCTACTTCAGACTTAAACTAAAATACTCATTACCTCAGAATTACCTTAAATGAACTAAGATTACGCTAATCTGAGTTATTTACCTCAAAAAAGGAGAGCCCTATAGGTATTGCAGTGTTGCCAAGGTTACTGTTACCGAGCATTATATTGGCTACTTTTGGTAGACTATTGGGTGTGGCTGTGGGTCTTCCTTATTACATGCTATTTGCCAGTGCACCTCCCCCCTACTCCCGCACCCCCCTAAACCCCCCACAAGCCTGTCCCCTATTCCCGCACCCTCCCACCCCCCCCAAGCCTGTCTCCTACTCCCGCAACCCCCTAAACCCACCCACCCCAAGCCTGTCCCCCTACTCCCACACCCCACAAACCCCCCCCCCAAGCCTGTCCCCCTACTCCCGCACCCTCCAAAACCCCCCCCCCCAAGCTTGTCCCCCTACTCCCGCACCCCCCCCCCAAGCTTGTCCCCCTACTCCCACACCCCCCTAAACCCACCCACCCCAAGATTGTCCCCTACTCCCACCCCACAAAGCCGGTCCCCTATTCCTGCACCCCCCTAAACCCACCCGCCCCAAGACGGTCCCCTACTCCCGCATCCCCCTAACCCCCCACCCCAAACCTGCCCCCCTACCCCCCACCCCCAAGCCTGTCCCCTTATTCCCGCACCCCCATAAGTTGTACCATTACTTATTATGAATATAACTGTACACATTTTCTAAGGACCATACAGGCATGTACTGTAATACAAAAAAATTAATCTGTTTTATTTAATATTTTTACAGAGGAATAAAAATAAACAGGAATGCCTCTTAGACATTCATTTAATGGAATAAATACATAATTATTTGAAACCTGTTTAATTTTTTCAATGAAGGTGAGTGTACAAAGAAATCTGGGAGGAGAGACTAGATAACGAAAATAATAATCTCCATAAAAAGAGAGCAAAAGACCATGATATAAAAAACAAAGCAGGCAGATGGATATGTCCCCAACCCAAGCCACATCCCTTACTTATTTTCAAACTCATTTCAATTCAAGACAAGTTTTCCCCGACACAGATTATTATTATGTTGTCGTCGTCACCCTTACTATTTTCAAACTCATTTCAATTTAAGACAAGTTTCCTCCGACACTGAATATTATGTTGTCGTCACCCTTACTATTTACCCAAGCCACATCCCTTACTATTTTCAAACTCATTTCAATTCAGGACAAGTTTTCCCCGACACAGAATATTATTATGTTGTCGTCACCCTTACTATTTACCCAAGCCTTACTATTTTCAAACTCATTTCAATTCAAGACAAGTTTTCCCCGACACTGAATATTATTATGTCGTCACCCTCATCGTTCTTCAGTATTATTATCTCGTCAACCTCGTTCTTCAGTATTATTATGTCGTTACCCTCATCGTTCTTCAGTATTATTATGTCGTCACCATCATCATCATTATTCTTGAGTTATGGGAGAAATATTTATTATAAAATTTGTCTTATACTCTAATCACTTTCCATTTTCAGGGCTTGATAATAAACACTTGTATTGCTGAATTCATCATTTAGGCCTTGATAATTATAATGCACATAAAATTCTAGTAGTTTGAAAATTTATAAACACTTGTATTGCTTCTTCATTTAGGCCTCGATAATTATAATTCACATAAAATTCTAGTAGTTTGAACATTTATAAACACTTGTATTGCTGAATTTTAATGCACATAAAATTCTAGTAGTTTTTTTTAATTTTGATATGATTAGTTGTTGCTTCTTTTTCATTTCCAACTTGAAATTAATTAAAGATAAATTTATGAGGGTGAGTTAGCAATTATCTTTAACTTGAGGCACAACACAACTTGGTGGAACTTATCTTAACTGTACTCCAGATTTTTCATTGTAACCTTCAACATTACAATTATCTGTTTGTAAATAAAAACAAAAAAGGCACAATTTTCAAGTTTGGACAACAAAGCTCCATTTGAGTACAGAACTTGATCTGTGTGTGTGGCTATAATAAGTACCAATAATAAAGTTTCATATTGATATAAACGGTCTTAACATATTCCCACTCTCATTAATTAAGTTCTCTACAACCACACGTAGGGAACTAAACTTTTTTATACAATTGACATTCACAGTTTTATCCTTTTTTATACATTTGACTTTCACAGTTTTTATCCAATTAATATTATATTTTTTCTTACCTTCAAATATACAGTATATAACTTGGAAATGTGAGTTTTCTAAAGCAAATCATTGTGGGAAAGAGTGCCTGTCAGGGTTAGCAATAACTTTACCAACACCACTTGGTTTTTTTTCTAGTTGTAAGTGATGATGACACTAATTTGTCAACAGTATTATAAATCTTCTACAGTGGAATGAAACATATTTTTCTAAACTGATTTTTTACACTATTCCTTTGTTATAATTTAGCAGTGATATTGTTGTGAGGTAAATACTAATAAAGTTCTGGCTACCACCTGGGCATTTCATACTACTGTACAGTTATCACCTACAAATCACTACCACTGCCTGCAAAATAAAAAAATTATCGAATAAAATGAAGAACGCGTCTTCTCCATTTATAATTTTAATGAAATATTGAACAGAGTGAAAATTGAAATAGAAAAAAGTTGACGTTGAAACAAGTATAGCTTTACAAAGTGGTAATTAACTTAGTGCTGCCACAAATGCATATGACTGCACTGAGACCAAGCAAGTAAGCAGGTCAGTCCTTTATAATATTCATATCGTTTTCCCACTACAGTATATTCTTGACCTTCCATTACCTCTGAGCTAATAAGTCACTTTTATGAACCTGTAATTTACCAAGTTTTGTATCACCTTTGTTGGAATAAAAAAATGTAAATAATGTATTACTTTGACACTGTTGGTAAATACTTGTGGACAATATGTTTGGTGGAATCCTTGTCAAGCCATCCCAGTAACTTGCCTCACCACTTGTCACCACCAACCAGGTACACACACTGATCCACAGACACTTTCTGACAACTCAGAGATGAGGGTTGAGAAGGGTGGGAAAATATTCCACACACCCACTGCATCCCAACAAGAATATATTGAGGGTGAAGTGAGCATCTAGAGAGAGCGCCCAGGGCTGAAGGAGAGCAGAGGTGGATTTTAATGATCCTTATGGAACTCTTTTATTAATCCTTCCTGCTCCCTCCTCCTCCTCTTCCAGTGCTGCTCATCTGTTATTTCTAACAAAGGGAGGTTTCACAGCCTTGGCTATGCTTCAGTACTTCATCTACTGCTCACGCTACGTATGAGTAGATTTTCCTGAAAACAAACAAAACAAATATATATAAATAAATCAATGACATCAACATATCCATACATATTATTCAAGTTATTTTATTTTTCATAGAAATATTATATTTTTGATAACCTAACAGAGGAACTAATTAGGATTATGAAATTCACTATAGGTTGTTGTTGTTGAAATTCCTTATTAATTCTCCTTCCCAAGTTATAATAATAGTAACAATAAAATATTATCATACAAAAGCCAATATCCACAACTGTACATGCTTACTACTAACCTGTCTTCTGGTGTGCGAGCCAAATATTCCCTTTCAATGAGACTTTCAATTCTTTTCTTGATAAGTATTGGGGACGGTAGGAAGCGGGATTTGAGTTGATCTGTTACCTCCGCTACAAGGTTATTATGCTGTAAGAAATAATCAAAGTTAATACCCGTTTGATAATTAGGTAAATACACACAGTACATATCAATAGTTATTACTGATATACCGGTAGTCAGAATATTGGAGATAAATGAGTCCTTCAAAGTTTCGTGGCATAGTCAGGAGGAATCAGAAGCCACCAAGTCTCATACACGATCACAGGGTCCTTAAGGTGGTATATAATTCTTTTTTGTTACATTGGAGTGACATGATTCCTCCAAAGTATGCCAGGAAACAACAGGACCAGAAGAGCAAAAATAATGGTGTTTGTTCTGTTGTTGCTTGGAAAAATAGTTTGGAGGATTCAGTTGCTCCAGATTTACCAACACAAAACTTCTCCCAAAGATAAGAATATATAGATAGGACAGATGTGAGGAGGAAATCAATAAGGAAAAAAAGATAAGAATAGATAGGATGAGGAAATCAATAAGGAAACAAAGATAAGGAAAGATAAGAATATAAATAGGACAGATGGAAGGAGGAAAGATAAGAATATAGATAGGACAGATAGGAGGAGGAAATCAATAACGAAATAAATAATAATAATAAAATGTTAAGTGTAATTACTGTCATGCGGCGTCTGGCCTTCATAATCCTGACTATGGCTGCTTCAATCTCGTGTTTACGGTCTTCGTCCACTTTGCTACGCGTCTCTTTCCTCTCGGGTTCACTTTCCCCCTTGGCCGCTACTGCCTGGATCTTCACTCTGTATGTTAAAGTAGAGTTGTATGATGTGTATGATAAAGTAGAGTTGTTGTATGTTTGTATGATAAAGTAGAGTTGTATGTTTGTATAATAAAGTAGAGTTATTGTATGATGTGTATATTAAAGTAGAGTTGTATGTTTGTATGATAAAGTAGAGTTGTTGTATGATCTATATAATAAAGTAGAGTTGTATGTTTGTTTGTATGTACAGTCGACAGCATAAGTTCGCTTCATTTCCAATTACGTATGTATGGGCAAAATATTGATGTTGTAACACAATTTAAATGCAGGGGTGACAGATATACTTCACATATGATAAATTACACATGTTGTTAGGATAGAAACTGGTTCAGAATGCAACTACCTTGGTCATATTAGCATTATTAAGTACATGAAATGGACGCGAATTTATGCTGCCGACTGTATATTTGAGCATCATGTGTCATACAACAACAGAAGTAAAAACACAGTCAGAATCAACACACACAGGATTATGGTTGTTTTCTTCACTATGTCTGTCACATCACCTTTAAAAACTATTTTAATCATTTAATTTTTCTGCATGAGTTACTTAAGGATGTAATACACTTTGGGTACATTGGAGCACCTTAATTCTTCCAAAGTTTGCTAGGAAACAGGACCAGATGAACAATAATAATAATGGTGGTGGTCTGTTGCTTGGAATAGTTTAGAGCAGTGCTATTTAACCCGGGTGGACGAGATTAAGTGAGGGGTGGACGAGATTAAGTGAGGGGTGGACGAGATTAAGTGAGGGGTGGACAACTGTCTAGGGGTGGACAACTGGGTGGACGAGATCCTGACCTGCACGTGTCTGTATATAATAGTCGTAGAATTGAGATATGAAAGTTAGATTTTAAATGTTAAAATGTGAGATTTTTCAAGAGACTTTTTTAGGGGGAGGTGGTTGAGGGGTGGACAGCTTCTACCTAATCACCACTAGGGGTGGACGACATAAAAAAAGGTTGAAGACCACTGGTTTACAGGAATCAGTTACTCCAGAATTACCAACAGTGTACTATCCCAGTAAGTCTGTAATATTTTGTTGTCTTTCTTTTTATACCTTGTAATATCAGTAAGTCTGTAATATTTTGTTGTCTTTCTTTTCATCCCTTATAATATATTTAACACACATACCTATACAACTTGGACGTGAAGGAATCATTGACGGTGAATTCATGAGAGGATTCCATCTCCTTAGTCTTGGGAGATTTAACCAGAACACGTTGAGTAGGTTTACCCAGAGCCAGGGATTGTAGGGCTCGTACCAAGTCTCGGTCAGGGATGTCCGTTTCATTTTGTATTTCCTGAAGATTGATTAATTGATTGATTGATATTAGGAGCCACAATATATAAGAGTTAACAAACACATTTTAGTTCTTATTACTACAAAATTTGAGCTATGTTTTTTTTTTACTCTGGTAGTGTTAATATTATACTTTACAACACACTGATGTCTACCTGTGTTTACTTCTACAAAATTTGAGCTCTGTTTTTATTACTCTTTATTACACCTAAGTAAGATAAGTAAGATAAAGAGTACTACACACACTGATGTCTACCTGTGTTTACTTCTACTAAGTGTCTAGTATACAGTAAGATAAAGAGTACTACACACACTGATGTCTACCTGTGTTTACTTCTACTAAGTGTCTAGTATACAGTAAGATAAAGAGTACTACACACACTGATGTCTACCTGTGTTTACTTCTACTAAGTGTCTAGTATACAGTAAGATAAAGAGTACTACACACACTGATGTCTACCTGTGTTTACTACTAATCATCTAATATAGAGTAAGATAAAGGGTATAATATTAATTACTAACCTCATATGTAAGTTTATCTCTGGTATTAAATAACATCAAGATAACCATTTGGTAAGTTGAGACCTGGATGATGTGTTTCTTAGGACCTGATGGCTTCCCTGTACTCATAACAGCAGCTCCTGAAGGTGATGCCCCTGCACTGGTTGTAGGGGCTGGTGTAGGTGCTGGAGGTGCTGCAGGTAAGCTTGGTGAAGGCATTAGACCATTGCTGCTGGTTGGTGGTGCGACGGCAACAGTGGAAGCTGATGATGATGATGATGATGAGATGCCGGCTACACTACTTACACCATCACCTGAACCAACAACAAGGCCTGGTGAAGCACAACCACCACCACCAACACTACCACCACCACCACCAACACCACCACTACCAACACCACTCTCATCTTTCCTCGACCCATGGAATACTGCGTTGAGATCTGCAGACCTGGAAAAATATAATGTAGGAGTAACTTTTCAGATCACTGTATCTATTTAATATATGGGTAACTTTTCATATCACTATGTCTATTTAATATATGGGTAACTTTTTATATCACTGTGTCCATTTAACATATGAGTAACTTTTCAGGTAACTATCTATTTAACATATGGGTAACTTTTCAGATCACTGTGTGTCTAGGCTTGGGGTGGGTAGAAAGCCTGTCCCCTATTCCCGCACCCCCCTAACCCCCTCCCCAAGCCTGTCCCCCTACTCCCGCACCCCTCTAAACTCCCCCAAGCCTGTCCCCTTACTCCCACACCCCCCAAAACCCTCCCCCAAGCCTGTCCCTCTATTCCCACACACCCCTAAACTCCCCCAAGCATGTCCCCTACTCCTGCACCCCCCTAAGCCACCCCCAAGCCTTTCCCCTATTCCCGCACCCCCCAAAACCTCCCCAAGCCTGTCTCCCT
>JAWQEG010006676.1:22500-32952 GCA_033782935.1 Petrolisthes cinctipes | reverse complement strand
GTAGGTAACGAAGGCAGGGTCTGGCCAGAGGAACCTTATTACCATCACCACGTTACCTCCACCACCACCACCACCTGTACACCCACCACTTATACCACCAATACCACCACTTATACTACCACACCCACCACTTATACTACCACACCCACCTGTCCCACTGCCAGTTATACCACCACCAATACCACCACCACCACCAGTACTCCCTCACCCACTACCACCACCAATACCACCACAACCACCAGTTCTCCCTCACCCACAACCACCAGTACTCCCTCACCCACAACCACCAGTACTCCCTCACCCACAACCACCAATACCACCACCAGTTCTCCCTCAACCACCACCAGTTCTCCCTCACCCACCACCAGTACCACCACCAGTTCTCCCTCACCCACTACAACCACCAGTACCACCACCAGTTCTCCCTCACCCACCACTACCACCACAACCACTACAACCACCACCACCAGTACTCCCTCACCCACAACCACCAATACCACCACCAGCACCAGTACTCCCTCACCCACAACCAATACCACCACCAGTACTCCCTCACCCACAACCACCAATACCACCACCAGTTCTCCGTCACCCCCCTCACCCCCACCACCACCATGCCATACGCCAACCAGCCGTCCCTCAACCTGATGGAACTCACCGAGGAGAACATCAAGTTTTTCATCGAAGACACTGACCTCAGGTGAACCACTCGTCTTATACATCTTATTGGAGGGGATTAATTCTTTTACTGTAAACCCTAAATGTATGGGGAATAAATAGGTGTACTTGTATCCCCTACTGTACTTGTCTTATACGGTTATTGGAGGGGATTAATTCTTTAACTGTAGATCCTAAATATATATATGGGGAATGAATATGTCTACTTGTATCCCTTACTGTACTTGTCTTATACGGTTATTGGAGGGGATTAATTCTTTTACTTTTAACCCTAAATGTATGGGATATAAATAGGTGTACTTGTATCCACTACTTGTCTTATATGGTTATTGGAGGGGATTAATTCTTTTACTTTTAACCCTAAATGTATGGGATATAAATAGGTGTACTTGTATCCACTACTTGTCTTATATGGTTATTGGAGGGGATTAATTCTTTTACTTTTAACCCTAAATGTATGGGGAATAAATAGGTGTACTTGTATGGTTGTTGAAGGGGATTAATTCTTTTACTTTTGACCCTAAATAGCCTATATGGGGAATAAATAGGTGTACTTGTATCCACTACTTGTCTCATACGTTTGTTGGAGGGGATTAATTCTTTTACTTTAGAACCTCAATATATGAAGAATTAATAAGTCTACTTGTATTCACTTCTTTGTTTTATATTCAGTCACTCATTGAAGATCACCACATGTTTTCCCAGTCTTTTGTTATTTATTATCATACAGACTAACTTAACCTAGTCTAGTCTAGTCTAACTTAACCTAGCCTAACCTAGCCTAACCTAGTCTAACTTAACCTAACCTAGCCTCTAGCATAGCCGAGCCCTGCCCAGCCCAACCTTATCCTAACCTAACCTAGTCCAGCCCAACCTAATCTAACCTAGCCTAGCCTAGCCTAACCTGACCCAACCCAGCCCAACCTTATCCTAACCTAACCTAACCTAACCTAGTCCAACCTAACCTAACCTAACCTAACCTAGCCCAACCTAACCTAAGCTAACCTAACCTAATCTAACCTAACTAGCCCAGCCCAACCTTATCCTAACCTAACCTAGCCTAGCCCAACCTTATCTTATCCTAACCTTACCCAACCTAACCTAAGCTAACTTAACTATACAACACAACACAACCAACCTGACCGAACCCTTCCTCCCCCCCCCTCCCACCTTGCAGCGTTGCCAACAGCATCCGTCGCATCCTGATGGCAGAGACCCCAACCATCGCCATCGACTGGGTACAGTTGGAGGAGAACTCGACGGTGCTCAGTGACGAGTTTATCGCACATCGCATCGGACTCATTCCCTTCACCTCCGACGAGCGCATTGACTCCATGCAGTACTCTAGGGTCGGTACTGGTGGTGATGGTGGTGATCTCTCGGACTCGCTCACATTCCCTCCCTCTCTCTATCTATCTGTCTATCTATATGTTTCTTTCTCTCTATCTATCTGTTTCTTTCTCTATCTATCTGTTTTTTCTCTCTATCTATCTGTTTCTTTCTCTATCTATCTGTTTCTTTCTCTCTATCTATCTGTTTCTTTCTCTCTGTCTATCTGTTTCTTTCTCTCTATCTGTCTGTCTATCTGTTTCTTTCTCTCTATCTATCTGTTTCTTTTTTTATCTATCTGTTTCTTTCTCTCTATTTCTATCTCTCATTCTGTCTGTCTGTCTGTTTCTTTCTTTCTCTCTATCCCTCTCACTCTATCTATCTATCTATTTATCACTCTCTTAGTTAAACACTGATAAAGGAATTTGTACAAACCTCTTTCTCTCTTTATATATTACCAGGCTAAAATATGTTAATTCTCTTTCAGATTTTATTCCAGTCAGTACCCAAGGAATGTATTGTAAGGTATAATAGCATGTATGTGTTATATTTATCAGGGTAAAGGGTACGGTTGTCCACAGGAATTCTTACACAGTCTATATGAATAAAAAAAAAAAAGAGGTCATTCATTATTGTGGAAGTACTGCAATGAATGGTCTACTAAGTTACTCGGTAATTGCAAAACAACAAACCTTATAATAATAATAATAATGTTGTATTGTAGTTACATAGTCTTGCATTTCCTCCTTCCTGCTTGCTGTCACACCTCTCTAGCACCTTTCTCTGGCGCTATATGACCTCGCTGTTGTGGCGCCTAATATCAATCAATCAATCAATCAATCAATCTTGCATTTCCTAGATGTTTTAAACCGTCGATAGCAACAAACCCGATAATAATAATAATGTTGTATTGTAGTTACATAGTCTTGCATTTCCTATGTGTTTTAAACTCTTGAAAAATACAGCGTGTGTATGAATGCTTGCGGCCAACAGTCTCACCAATTCACTCCCAACATACTTATTTGTTATTCTGCATTATTGTTGTTATTGTTATTATTTTATTGTTATTGTTTGTTATTCTACTTTATTGGTATTATTATAATTTTACTTTATTGTTATTTTTATTATTATTATTTTACTTTATTGTTATTGTTTGTTATTATTATTATTTTACTTTATTGTTATTTTACTTTATTGTTATTGTTTGTTATTCTATCTATCTATCTATAACACCGACGCCTTGCTCCCTCTGGGAACTCCCACCAAGGGGGTGGCCACGGCAGAAGAGTCTCCAGTTCTCCCTGTTCCAACACTCCCTTCTCACTTGGTCCATCCCCCCTCCCCCCCCCTCACACTTCTCTCTCTCACATACTCTTCCACTCTGTTCTGCCATCTAACCGGAGGTCTGCCTCTCACACCAGGTCCCACAACTTCACTTCCATACACCTTCTTTACAAACTCCACACTTTGCATTCTCTCTACATGTCCCAAACCATCTCAGTGTATTACGCTTCACTCTCTCTACCACTCCACACTCAATACCAATTGCCTTCTCACTCATACCACATCTCTCATACACACTCTCATTATTCTACTTTATTATTATTATTATTTTACTTTATTATTATTATACTTATTTTATTTATTGATAGATTGGTGGTTATGTTTCTCCAGGACTGCTCATGCACGGACTACTGCCCAGAGTGTTCGGTGGAGTTCACCCTGGACGTCAAGTGTCAGGACGACCACACACGTCAGATCTCCACCGCAGACCTCAAGTCCTCAGACGCCAGGGTCATCCCCGTCACATCGCGCCACCGGGAGGACGAGGCCAGCGAGTACGGAGAGAGCGATGGTGAGTGTGGTGGTGGTGATGGAGAGGGAGTAGTGAGAGTTGGGTTATTATGAATCTGTTACGCGAGAAAAATCAATGAACACATGAAAAATAACCTTGTGTAACGTGAACTGAGGGTAGTAATGATGATAAGTTTACTGTATGCAGGTATTTAATAAGTATACATACACAAAGAAAGAATAATTATACATACATGAAGCTGTGTTTGTTTACCACCCCACCCATACATTCAACAACAACAACAACAACAACAACAACCACCCCACACCATACATGCGACACTATGTTTAATTACCACCCCACTCCATACATTCAACAACAACAACAACAACAACAACAACCACCCCACCCCATACATGCAACACTATGTTTAATTACCACCCCACCCACCCATACATTCAACAACAACAACAACAACAACCACCCCACCCCATACATGCGACACTATGTTTAATTACCACCCCACCCATACATTCAACAACAACAACAACAACAACAACAACCACCCCACCCCATACATGCGACACTATGTTTAATTACCACCCCACCCATACATTCAACAACAACAACAACAACAACAACAACCACCCCATACATGCAACACTATATTTAATTACCACCCCCACCCATACATTCAACAACAACAACAACAACAACCACCCCACCCCCATACATGCGACACTATATTTAATTACCACCCCACACCACACCACAGACATCCTGATAGTGAAGCTACGTAAGGGCCAGTCTCTGCGTCTGAGGGCGTACGCGGTGAAGGGGTTCGGGAAGGAGCACGCCAAGTGGAACCCAACCAGCAGTGTGGCCTTCGAGTACGACCCAGACAACTCACTCAGGCACACACTCCTACCCAAACCCGAGGAGTGGCCCAAAAGCGAGTACTCCACCCTTGACGAAAACACACGTAAGTACCGGACACTGGGAAGGAGTGGGGTGTAAATATTGGCCGAGTGAAGGGGGAGGATTCTAAAGCATTCATAACTTAAGGGGGTGCGGGAGTAGGGGGGGGGGGTTTGGGGGGTGCGGGAATAAGGGGACAGGCTTTGGGGGGTGCGGGAATAGGGGGATAGGCTTGGGGTTGGGGGTAGAAAGCCTGTCCCATATTCCTGCACCCCCCTAACCCCCCTCCCCCCCCCCCCAAGCCTGTCCCCCTACTCCCGCACTCCTCAAAACCTCCCTGACCCCCTTAACCCCCCCTCCCCCCGCACCCCCTTAATAGGAAAAGCGAGTGGGGTACATAAATGTTGATAAGTTGAGAGGGAATGGGTGTGTGGTACTATCTTAAGGTGAAATTTTCTCTCTGTCTCTCTCTCTCTCTGTCTCTCTCTCTGTCTCTCTCTCTCTCTCTCTCTCTCTCTCTGTCTCTCTCTCTCTCTGTCTCTCTCTCTCTCTGTCTCTCTGTCTCTCTCTCTCTCTCTGTGTCTCTCTCTCTCTCTCTCTCTCTCTCTCTGTCTCTGTCTCTCTGTCTCTCTCTGTCTCTCTCTCTGTCTCTCTCTCTCTCTCTCTCTCTCTCTCTCTCTCTCTGTCTCTGTCTCTGTCTCTCTTTCTCTCTCTCTCTCGCTCTCTCTCTCTCTCTCTCTCTCTCTCTCTGTCTCTGTCTCTCTCTCTCTCTGGTGGATGACACAAAGAGCAGCACCACTCATATTTACCTTCTGCTGCTGGAGTTGTTGTTGTTGTCGTCGTCTTAATTATTATAAAGTACAAGTATTCTTTTATGTAGTTCGGAGGGCTTCTCTTTCTATGCATCGGCTGGTTACTGTATTTTTTTTTTAACGGCACACTGTCATCACTTACCCGAGTATTGAGAGTAGAAAGGCCTTAGTGAATGTACTGATTACATACACATTGATACACACACCAACATGCTGATTCATACTGACACACACACACAGTGATTCATACTGACACACACACACACACTGATTCATACTGACACACACACACACACACACACACTGATTCATACTGACACACACACACATTCGTAATGACACACACACACACACACACACACACCTATCTATCACCACCACCACCACCACATTACTCGTACTGTATTTCCTTACCCTACTGGCCCTTCCACACACACAACACACACACACACACACACACACACACACACACACACACACACACACACACAGCCCAGGCCCCGTTTGACCCGACCGGCAAGCCCAACAAATTTTACTTCAACGTGGAGACCTCCGGGGCTCTCAAACCGGAGAACCTACTGTTCATGGGCATCGGCATCCTGAAGAAGAAGTTGTCGGACATCCAGAACCAACTCACCATGGAGGCACAGACGGACGCACTCGCCATTAACTAACCAACCAACCGATCGAGAGGTTGTGTTTGTGTTGTTGTTGTTGTCGTGTGTGGAGTGGAATTTGAAGTTCACTAATTGTTGATGTTTGGGAAGGCTACTGATTCCTCCTAAACCATCCCTTTAACTAACCGCCCGATTGAGAAGTTGTGTTTGTGTTGTTGTTGTTGTTGTCGTCGTGTGTGGAGTGGAGTTTGAAGTTCACTAATTGTTGGTGTTTGGGAAGGCTACTGATTCCTCCTAAACTATCCTATACCAGACTGATGCACTCGCCATTAACTAACCAACCGACCGATCGAGAGGTTGTGTTTGTGTTGTTGTTGTCGTCGTGTGGAGTGGAGTTTGAAGTTCACTAATTGTTGATGTTTGGGAAGGCTACTGACTCCTCCTAAACCATCCCATTAATTAGCCGACTGCTCGAGAGGTTGTGTTTGTGTTGTTGTCATCGTGTGTGGAGTGGAGTTTGAAGTTCACTAATTGTTGATGTTTGGGAAGGCTACTGATTCCTCCTAAACTATCCTATATCAGAAAACAAACAGACAGACAAGATAGATGCCCTCAGTGGTACTAATATTGGATCTGGGATGTTTTGTGTCGTTAGTTTGGAGGAATCGGAGACCTTCCAATTCACCAACATGAAATTCTACCCCGAACCTGAAAACACTCACGGGCCATTAACTAACACAGAGATTATGTTGGTGTGTGTGTGTGTGTTGTTTATTGAAATTGAGATTCTGTTGACATCTCTGTGTGTGTGTATAATAATAATAATAATAATAATAATAATAATAATAAACGGTTTATTGAACAGAGTGCAGACCTGGGGCTGAAAATATACATAGGTAATAAATGTACATAATAGATGAGTAGAGTGAAATGTGTAATATTTATACAAAGATGATACATGTACAGACTGCATGATTACTTATTTATTATATTTAAAATGGTGGGAATGGGACTATTTTTATATCTGTCTGTTGTTGTTTTAATGGGTTTTAGTTTATTATAGTGACGGACTGCCCTAGATGGAGGGGGTAGGGTGGGGGGCAGGAGTGGATGGAGTCTGGGGTGTAGCAGTAACTTGTCACCAAAAGTCTGGAGGTCACGTTGGAATCTCTCTGTCAGTGAGGGTAGATTAAAGGAGATTAATGCCTGGTCATATGTAGTGTAGGTGACCCCCAGTATAATTTTACAAGCTCTCTTCTGTACCCTCTCCAGCCGGCGTTGTTGAGTGATGTTTAGTGATGATGACCAGGCTGGAGATGTGTATGTAAGCTTGGGTAGGATGAAAGTAATACAGTATATAATTATGTCCCTCAGTTGTTGATGTAAGGCACCCAAGGACTTCATTGTTTTCAACATGTAAAGTCTGTAGGTGGTTGCCTTGATGATGGTGGTGGTGTGCAACTTCCAATCCAGTTTATTGTCAATGGTGACTCCTAGCAGTGTGTGTGTGTGTGTGTGTGTGTGTGTGTGTGTGTGTGTGTGTGTGTGTGTGTGTGTGTGTGTGTGTGTGTGTGTGTGTGTGTGTTGGAGTTAAGGTTCTGTTGTCATTCATGTGTGTGTGTGTGTGGATTAGAGTTAAGATTCTATTGACATGTGTGTGTGTGGATTGGAATAATATTAATCAACTGTTTTTTGTATTCTGAAGATGGTTGGTTTTGACTCACCATTATAGACTGCATTATATTTTGGAATTAATAGATTGATGTTGTGACGGGAGGTTTAATTTAAGGACCCTGTGATTGTGTATGAGAATTGGAGCCTTCTGATTCCACCTGACTATGCCACGAAACAAGCTCCATCCCTATAGGTGTGTGTGTGTGTTTCGTGGCAATATTTGAAGGACTCGTTTACCTCCAATTTTCTGACTACATCACACACAGGGTCCCTTGAATTTTAATAATAGTTTGGTTTTAAATTAACAGATTATCATTAATTTACAGAGTTAATTATATTGGACTTTGATATAATATAGCCTGGTTTGGGTTGGTTTGAAATAAGCCCAGATCTGAAGCACACAAAACTTTAATACTCACACTCAGCTCTCTTACACACACACACACACACACACACACACACACAAAACTTTAATACTCACACACAGCTCTAATACACACACACACACAGCTCTCTATTACACACTCACACACACACACACAGCTCTCTATTATACACTCACACACACACAGCTCTCTATTACACACACACACACAGCTCTCTATTACACACTCACACACAGCTCTCTATTACACACACACACACACACACACACACACACACACACACACACACACACACACACACACACACACACACACACACATTTATTATTATTATCGTACTAACCATCTCCATCTTCCCCACACACAGCCCAGGCAGACTTTGAGCCGACAGGGAAGCCCAACAAATACTACTACAACGTGGAGAGCTCAGGGGCGCTGAAACCAGAGAATATATTGTCTATGGGCATCGCAGCACTCAAAAAGAAACTCTCTGACCTACAACATCAACTCAGCATGGAGGCACAGTCAGATGCACTCGCCATTAACTAAACTCTTCACTCACTCTCTCGCTCGCTAAAGGAGAAACTCGTTCACTCTCTCACTCATTCACAAACTCGTTCACTCTCTCTCTCTCTCTCTCGCTCGCACATTCAAGAAGAAACTCACTCACTCAAGGAGAGGGAGGGATATTGTATGTGTGTGTGTGAGAGAGAGGTTTTATGTGTGTGTATGAGAGAGAGAGAGAGAGAGATTGTGAATGTGTGTGTGTGAGAGAGAGAGAGTGAGAGAGAGAGTCAAAATTTACATATATGACCTTTATACAATTTCTCTCCTTTTCACATTACTGCACCTTTCCATAATTAAGGGACCCTGTGATAGTCATAAAAAATTGGAGACTTCTGATTCCTCCTGACCATACCACGAAACACACGAACAAACTCCTTCCATATAGGTGTGTGTGTGTGTGTGTGTGTGTTGAAGGAAATTATAGTGTGTGTGTGTGTGTGTGTGTTGAAGGGAATGATAGTATGTGTGTGTGTTGAAGGGAATTATAGTGTGTGTGTGTGTATGTGTGTGTTGAAGGGAATTATGGTGTGTGTGTGTGTGTGTGTGTTGAAGGGAATGATAGTATGTGTGTGTGTTGAAGGGAATTATAGTGTGTGTGTGTGTGTGTGTTTTGAAGGGAATTATAGTGTGTGTTGAAGGGAATTATAGTTTGTGTGTGTGTGTGTGTGTGTGTTTCGTGGCAATATTTGAAGGACTCATTTAACTCCATTTATTCCAACTACATCACACACACACACACACACACACACACACACACACACACACAGGGTCCCGAAATTAATATTCAGTTATAAAGTGTTTTTGTTTTCATGAATCAAGGAATTTACTATGGATTTTTTGTACTAGTAAAGATTATCAAGTACAGGGTTTGTATCTGTTTATAATAATTTACCTATTCATACATTAATATCTTTAGTAGTAATAAAAATAAATAAATAAATAAATAGGTAAATAAAAAGTATATTATAATTATTACTATTATAGATAAATTACTAAAAATAAAAATAGATAAATAAATAATAAGTATACAATAATCATTACTATGAAAGATATTAAATTACTAAAAATAAAAATTAATAAATAGATAAATAAAAAGTATATTATAATTATTTTTAGTAATTTAATATCTTTCGTAGTAATGATTATTGTATACTTTTTATTTTATTTTTTTTAGTAGTAATAATTATTGTATACTCTATTTTTTTTTTTTTTTTGTAGTATTAATTAAAGTGTACTCTATTTTTTTTCCTATTCATAATTTAATATATTTAGTACTAATTTTTTTGTATACTCTTTATATTTCATTTATTTATTTATTTATTTATTTTATATATTTTTTTTTATTACAATACAGTGGTCACCAAATTAATATCTTCTTGCATAAAGGAAATCTAATGGTTTATGGAAATGACCACTATGGGTCAATTCCACAGTGGTATTGGTTTGTTAGCTTCCCAACCAACCAACCACACCTGTAAGGCATCATTATTTTCCAAAAGCTGAGTATCCACATTCACAAAATCTATCCAACAGGGTCCATTCCACAGTGGTGTTTGTTTGTTAGCTTCCCAACCAACCAACCACACCTGTAAGGCTTCATTATTTTCAAAAAAGCTGAGTATCCACATTCACAAAATCTATCCAACAGTTAGATAATAATGATCACTGTATAGTTT